>PNEQ01088011.1:0-19656 GCA_003012365.1 Medauroidea extradentata | reverse complement strand
ACAGGTACAGCATCGTCAATAACATTACCAGGGCCTAAGTAATTATGGCCTGGGAATAACCAGCCTGCTCGGCGGCGAGGCATGAACTGACTCTCGGCGTCGTCGTCAGGCCTTTTATATCTCGTCAGCAGCCAATTCATAGAACGCGTCGTCATCACAACCGGCCCCCCAGGACCACTTTCCCTCGGCCTTGCGCTGTGCCGCCAGGCTGTGCCGAAGGCGTGTAGCACTACAAGCTGTGGTGATCCTATTTTACCAATTTTCTTACTCATGACTGCCACCAGTGGTTTGTGATCTGTTTGTACCTTAATGGTGCATTCATAGATGAGGTCATGAAATTTGGAGGTGGCAAAATGCATGGCCAACAACTCATTCTCAGATTGAGAGTAGTTTTTTTCGCATTCATTCAGGCTCCGTGATGCTGTGGTTAACATCTGTAACTTGCCTGTCTGTAAGCCAGATTCCTGTAGCAAGCAGCAGCCCAGTCCGTTCTGTGAGGCATCACATTGCAGTGTGATTTCTTTCTTTGGATTAAATAAAGCAAGTACAGGTGCTGATGACACACTTTGCTTTAAGGCATCAAATGTTTTTTGATGACTGGGTAACCACTGCCACTCCACACCTCCTTTCAGTAGCGTGTACAATGATGCCACTATTGATGCCATGTTGGGCAGAAAGCAGCGAACATAGGTAAACATGCCTAGAAGTTTTTGAAGTTGTTTTTTGTTGCTGGGAGCCTTTAGATTCAGTAGTGTTTGTGCTCTGTTGGGTTCTACTTTCATGCCTTCTGCTGAAAATACGTGTCCTACGTACTTCACCTCTGTTTGTTTATACTGCAATTTGTCCTTATTGAATTTTACATTTCGTGCCCTGGCTCTCTCCACCACTTGTTTTACAGTTTCATCATGAACATCTTCACTTTCCCCCATGCATAAGAGGTCATCAAAGTAGATGATTGTGTTTGGTATGTCTGCAAAATTATGTTCAACTAGTTGTTGAAATGTTTCTGGTGCGCTGTCTACTCCATATGGCATCCTCAGGTACTTGTAGACTCCAAATGGGCTGGAAAAACAGCATTTGCGTGCAGAGTCCTCCTCCAGCTGTACTTGATGAAACCCTTCTCGTAAATCAAACACAGAGAAGTATTTTTTTCCTGCCAATTTTTCACAAATGTCAGTTATGTTGGGAATCATGTGATACTGTCGTATGATCTGGTCATTAAAGTCTGAAGGATCTAGACGTATTCTTACCTTGCCATTGGGTTTTTCAGTGATCACCAGATTGCTTATCCACACATCTGGCTCAATTTCACTGATTTTCTGTATTACCTGTTTCTCTTCCAACCTGCTTAGCTCCATTTTCAGTGGCACACGCAATGCCTGAGGTATCCGTCGTGGTGGCCAGCATACAGGATCCACCCCAGGTGTTGTGACTATCCTGCCCAGTTATGGAAAATAGCCCAGACCACTAAAGACATCACCTTGTTTTGCTGACTGAACTGTTCTTTACTGCTCTCTTGGATTACTGTACTGACTCGTTGAACTAAATTCAGAGCCAGACATCCCTGTAGCCCAAGCAATGGTGTTACCTCAAGATCCACAATCATAAAATCAATGTGTGCTTCACTAACTTTAGTTTGGCAAAACAATGTCACCATACCTACTGGTGTGATTACTCCATCCAGTGTTTTTAGCTTGATGTTTGTTGGCTTAACTAGAAACTGTTTGTTGACTCTTTTAAAAATTCGAGATGGCAGCACAATGACTTGAGCCCCTGTATCTAATTTCACTACCATCTGGACATCTTCAATGCATACTTTTTCCCTCTAGTCATTGGAGTGGGCCTGCTGAACATTACTGTCACTGTTTTTGTGAGTTTTGACCTTAACCACATCTAATTTTACTGCTATACAGTCACAGTATAAGCTTTCTTGTGAACTGTGTCATGTTTTTCAAGAACTTGCACTTTGAGCACCCTACATGCCCTGGCAAAATGATTAAGAAACCCACACTTTGCACACTTATGCGGGACATGCTTTGGGACCATGGGTTGTGACACGTTTGTTTTTGTTACCTAGTGTTTCCTTTACCTCATTCACTGCTACAGTGTCCCGATCAATGCCCCCTGTTTCATTGTGTATGAGGTGTATCTGTTGCTTGCTTTGTTCACATATGTGACAATGTGTTGCTGCCTTTTCTAGTGTTAGGTTATCCATCCTCAACAGGGCTTCCTGAACAGTTTTATCTCTAATGCCATGCACAATTCTATCCCTCAGCATTTTGTTTTCTGGACTTTCCCGGTTTTGTTTATCGCAATTGTAGTTGCAATTCTTTACTTATTGCCTTAGAACTGTGAGATAATATTCAAAACTTTCTCCCTCTTCTTGCTGTCTATGATTAAATATATAACGTTCAAATACTTCATTAACTCTCGGGCTAACATATTTCTCAATGGCTAATTTGAGTTTATCATATTTGTTTTGGTCGGCCTCAGGAATAGAGAGAGTGGTTAGGACTCGGGTGGAAGCACTGCCCATCAAGTTCCGAAGGAGAGAGATTTTCACTTTGTCATTAGCATTATCTTGGCCGGTGCTTACCAAGTAATCTTCAAACTCTGTCTCCCAGAACTTCCAATCCTGGAATGCCATCTTGCTTTGTAGGTCCAAGTCGGGCGGTAGCTTGACTCCCGCCGCCATTGCCATGTTGCGTTGCACCTAGGTATTATTATTCCAACTAGGATCCACGCCTACCGTTTTGTACGGTTACGCGTCTCGCACTCGACAGTATGACGTAACTACTTTATTACGACTGCGCCATGTTTAGGTATTATATATATATATTCACTTAACAACTTGTGGTAAACAACATGCATACAATAACACGTCTACATGTTCTAACATCCGCTCATCAACTGTCCGTCACTCGTGCCAACTGTGGCATCCTAGCATCCACAAACACTTGTTACATGGCATGATCCATGAGACATAGCTCAAATTACACCATCTTCACTGCCCGACATTTCATAGGTCAATAAGACAAAAAACACTATTATTTTTACTGCAAGAAAACCCTTAGGTCAGCAAAACAACAAAAATAAAGTGGATGATATGTTCAACTACGTATAATATTACAGAACATTAAGGCGGTTCCCTATATAGACTGCGTGTGTGTGTGTGTGTAGCACAAAATCGATAAAGCGCAAGGTCGCCGTCGGCCGGCGTGTGTAACGTAGTTTCGCCTCTACGTGCAAGTTACTCAACTGGCGTGCAGAGCTTTACAAGTATTCATTTTCCTATGGGACTTTAAGCGGTGACCATACACTTTTATTTATGGGATGTGTAGTTTAAAGTCCAACGCGTGCTTCTATATGTGCGTTTTTCGATTCTAGTAGATATATTCCCAGATACGGCAGTCTGGAAAAGCCGTTTTTAGCCATTTTGGGAGGCCCGAAAATCACATTCAAAACACGCGTACCGAACTTTTAAACTTATAGCATCATACATTGAAGTGTGTGTTCTCTTCGTAGACTAACCATTACGATTCGCGTTCAGTAGTTTCGACAAAAAATGAATACTCACAACTCACTGCAACGCATTTCAAGCGCAGGTAGGGAACCCCCTTAACAGCTCCTCTTAGACAACAGAACAGAAAAACCTATTAATTTCCAATACTAATAATTACATACACGAGCCCTCAACTGCAAAAATTCAATTTAACATGTGTTATGTCTAATATTCTTTTTAACATAATAAAATTTACTATAAGTGCAACACCATCTTGTTATCTCTCTCAATTTAGAATTATTACAACATTAACTCATATTGATGAAAACTTCATTATTTTTGTGACCAACAACCAAAGTGCATGACTTTAAAATTTGATTTCTTAAAACAACTTCTTGCTTCTTCATACCATCATATTTTTTCCTTTCCAAATTTGTAATTATTTAAATTTATCCTGAACACATAATTACATGTTACAATATACTGATAATCACAACTGTCATTATTTAAATTCGAAATAATTGTGCCACCAACATTTTTAACTCCAACAGGTTAACACTTTTTCAATATAGACCATAAAACATTTACAACTGAAACACACTATCACAAAATTAGGTTACCTTCGGCACTTCAGTATTATGCTCTTAGTTTAAATTAAATTCCTTAGATCAAATTAAAGTTATTTTATTTTCACCTTATTTATTAAAAGATGTTCGTAGCCTTGCACACACCTCACTTTATTACTCATTTCTCTTTCATTACAACACAATATCCTAAATACAGATTTCTCTTGCCAACACATGTTCCACCAACAACCCTCAACTTCCCACTTTCCCCACTGCCAACCTAACAGAAATCCATTCTACACCCCCCCTTCAATTCTGTAGTTCTACTGTACCAAGCATGCTTCTAAATTTTTCAAACATTACCCTACCCAAACTCTTAGTAAACAGGTCTGCAACCTGTTCCTCAGTGCTAACATACACTAGTCGCATATTTCCAGCTGCAACCTCCTCCCTAATGAAGTGATGTTTAATCTCTATATGGTGAGATCATTTGGTCTCCAGTGTGTTAATAATTTTTATTGCAGACTGGTTGTCCTCAAATACCACTACTGGTTTAAAGCAAGTGTTGCATGCTGTCTGCAGTAAATGAAAAACTTATTTGCAATCTTTCACACATTCTAACACAGCCACATATTCAGTCTCACTACTACCATGACTTACAGTACTGAGATTCTTTGACCACCACAATACACAATTTCCAAACAAACACAAACAATATCCAGTCACACTCTTTCGATCCTCCCTGTCAATCGCAAAATCTCAGTCTATGTAGGTATATAAATTACTAAGGACATATTCCTTCTTTGAGATCACCAACCCGAGATTCCTGGTACCATTAACATATCTCAACACTCCTTTTAGATGTTTTCAACGTGTTTCTGTGTAGCAAGTTTAAAATTTTGAGAAATATGTTACTGCAAAACACAAATCAGGTCTGCTCCCAACCATGAGGTACATCAGACTTCCCATCAATTCTCTGTAGGGTGCCCTACAACTCTCATCTTTGCTGTTAGCACTAACAGATATGTCCGGTTCAATTGGAACAAACTGAGGTTTACAATCAGACATGAAAAATTTACTTAAAGTCTTAACTATTAACTGGGTCTGAGTAAGTATTATTTCGTTGTCAGACACTGTCAACTCAATTCCTAGGAATGTTATCTGTTTACTGTTGCTAAATTCTTTTATTTTAAAAGACCTCATCAATTCAGTTTTAATACTATTCAACATCCCAACATCAAGAGACACTACAATTACATCATCAACATAGCAACATAGATTAAGATAAATGATGTACTGTTTAAGTACAAGTATGGGTCAACAGTAGATCTAATAAATCCTAGGTTAACTAGGCACATATTAACATTCTCATTACATCTTTTAGGTGACTCTTTTAGACCATAACGGGATTTTAATAGCTTACACACAGTTATCCCTTTCTTATTCAAATTAGACTTTGACACAGCCCCAGTCTTCCTTACAGAGTCACCTGCTGGGAAAGCACTGGCACTTTCTGGGACATTACCTAGAGCGCCAGTCTTCCTTACCACGTCACCATATGGGATTGCACTACCGCTTCCTGGGGCATCACATAGAGCACCAGTCTTCCTTACCATGTCACCTTCTGGGATGGCAATGCCGCTTCTTGGAACATCACCTCCAGTCTTCCTTACCATGTCAACTACTGGGCTGGCACTGCCACTTCCTGGGACATCACCTACAGAGTTTCTTGGGGGACAACTTGCTGTGGCCACACCCCAATTTGGGACCACTTCTTCTGGGACATACATGTACACTGGTTCCTTAAGAGAGCTAATCAAGAAGGCTGATTTCACATCTAATTGCAAAATCTTGAAGTTTCTCTCAACCACTAAAGAGAGGAGAATTCTAATAGTCGATCGACATTCTTGCTACTGGGGTCTACAAGTCTTCTGTCCCATTTTGCAAACACCCACGTGCCACTAACCTCACTTCCTTTACAACTGTGCTATCTATTTCTTTCTCTGTGAAAATCCTCTTACTATTACTTCCACATTCTTAGGAAGTGGTACAATCTCCCACGTCTTATTTTCCACAAGTACATTTATTTCATCTTGGATTTCTTCCTCCCAACCATTAGATTTTGCCTCCTGAAATGATTTGGGGGCAGGAAGACGGAAACATTCCAACTGACAAGGGTTCAACAAAATTCAGCTGAAAATCTTCCAACTTGTAAGGCAGTTTTTTCGTTCTCTGGCTCTTATGTCTTTGTTGATGTGAGTCCTAAATTTAATGACTCTCCACTTTATCTTCTAACGCAACTGATTCAAAACAGAGGAACGAACTCATCCTCATCATCATTTCTACAATCAGTTTTCCCAGATTTGACACTCACAATTCTTTCTTCCAGCTCTGCTGACACTCTTGCAATGTTTTCCCTCACCACTCCAGACTGAGAATCTTCCCAGAAAATTACAATGACGTAATACAGTTACTTTTTGAGTCTGTGGATCAAAAAGCTTATAGTTGGTTGAATCACCTTCATACTAAACAATCCTCAGTTTTTTTCCTACTTTTAATACTTTTATTCACTTCTGTACCTGGACTAGTGTAAATACCTCGCTGCCAAACACCTTGCATGCAGTAATGATGGTTTCCTGCCAGTCCACTTTTCATACTGTGCTATGTCTCTTGTTACCGAGTTTGGTACTCTGTTTTGCAGATAAACTGCAGTATTAACGGCTTCTGCCCACAAGTACAGTGGGATGTCATGATGTTATGGCACGAGACCAGAGCATATTCATAAAGGGCAATGTCGAAGGTCGCTGAATATCTGGGGCAAGTTACTAAACAGGGCAACGAGGGAATGTCTGCAGTCTCGAGGACATTATAACATGCCCCAGCGTATCCGCTAGTAGACGCGATTAACGGGGACGTGTTTGTAATACATCGCGAGTATTTAAGAGGTACATAAGGCAGGCAGGGGACTGTCTGCCGCCATGTGACCTCCAAGACGCCATGTTGCTGCCCGAGGTGCTGACCTACAGTGCTCAACCGTCATAACCGCGACCACAACCCGCCTGCCCGGGTTATTACAAGGTGAGACACATCAAGTCATATTTGGACATTAACTGGACTATTTACATTGCTGTGGCAAGAGTACTAAGTAAATCTCCTCCGCAGGTAACTTTAAATGTAACTCAATTATACGAATTAATAATTATATATTTTATACTTTTATAAAATAACGTCTCGTAATTCACATAACGTACTTTCCTTACAAAAGCAAAATCCTTAATGCTGTGGAGACACCTATATATAACGACGGTTGAAGTTCAGTAAAACCCAGTAAAAGCTTCAAGGTTGAATCCGCAACAATGATGGAGGCGCCGGGTACCTCTCACCTCTGTTATGAACCATGTTCTAATACAACGTTCAGTAACCAGGCCACCCGGCCAGGAATTCAAAAATATTAAACACAAATTGCTGCAAACTGCACTGCACCTGCAGAACTCCCCACTCTAACAGCGGTACGAGTTGCCACACAGGGCGCAATAAAGGGGCGTGTCACACTACCTACGAGGTCTGTCTGCCCCATATCGTCGCCAGGACCACTTCACTACCAAGATGCACCACGACGTCCAGATCTACGATGTGCCAAACAGCGTGGACATTTCCTTACATCAGCCTCGGCATCATTAACAAGGTGGGACTGTCATCGTCATAACTAATTTGAGTGGCTCATAAGTAATCATAAATGTCTTGAACTATTCTTGCCTCCCTCCATAAAGAACATCGTAAATGTAATGAAATAGTTGTATATACTGTAAATTAAAGCCGTATCTGATATTTAGACTGCGAGTCTCACTTATATTAAAAGAATCCCTTATTTAAACAAGTTGTAAAAAACTGTGCGTTTTACGTGAATGCTCCACAGAAAAAGTATAAGTTTACGTAAACGTAACATTGGTGGACGCTAGGGTCTTCCCGTCCTCAAGCTGTTAAGTCAGTACGCTATACGCATCCCCCTTGAAAGATTTTACTATATGATACGTAATGTAAGAAAACCACCTCCCCCATAAGTAAATCCCCACCCACCCTCGCATGGAATTTAAATAATATTAATAATGCGAGCTACCTTGACAAAATTAAGAAAGAAATGCAGTCGAAGTTAAAGTTACACAGTAGCAAATAATGAATACTACGAGGTGCTAAAAAGTTAATTTCTTAAAAACTGAAACGTTATAAATAAGTTGAAAGGCTAAAAATCCGATGTGTGCCTCGAAAGATATTATATTTCTAAAAGGAAAATAACAGTGATCGTGTATCAAACATGTAAAGATAATTTACATTTGATAAAATTTATGTAATGTAAAATATTGATTGATGTTGGTGTTGCGAAGTGCAATAAGTCACATGACATAGTGAATAAATATTGAAATTATATACAGTATGCGTGAAACGAGAGGTTTATTAAATGTGCGAGTTCCCATGATATTAATTGAATATAATGATTATAACACTTACTGTAGTGTATAAGGAAGTATCATCCTGTGAGGGGAACAAATTAATGTGCTTATAATCAATAGCTCAGAAAGGAGCAAATGTGTATATTTTGCTGCCATATGGTGGGCAGTATTGCAGGGCGTGGCACGCACGTGCGGTACGACCCAGTTAAGTTTTGCAACACACATTCGCGTGCAGTGCTAGTGAAGAGTCAGCACCTTACCAAGGCTACCAGTGTTGGCTCGTGTTTTGTAAACTGCGCGATGTGGCGCGCTAACTACATAATTCTTCCTCACGCCATGAATACGTCATTGTTTCCCAAGTAATATTAGTAGTAACGTAAGATCTTAGTGTAAGTTATTTTCAAAATTCCTAATCACATTCTTCTCAGACACGAAGGTATTGCAGACACAGGAAGAAAGAAACCCACTGGTTTTACACATTTCTGTGATCCGGGGAAATAGCCAGCCCCGTGGTTCGAAGTACGTGCTAGGGATACGACTCGGCAGTCCGTAAATAGAATGCATAGAATGCTAGGCCAGATGGAAAGAAGGCGTACTGAACGAGATTGTTAAGGGTTTTAACTAAATGGGAATGATGCTCGAGACACAACCACTTAGGCCTGTTTAGGTGCGAATGCAGGTTAATCCACGTCCGTTTAGTAGATAGTATTTTTATCCAGGAGGTCAAATTTTCTCGCGAATAGTCGCGGGACCATTTAAGGCATTTGGCAGACAGAGATCTGACCAGGGTGCCGCCTTTGGTCTCATGTAGCATCGCTGACCTGAGGGATAAGTCCAGGCAGTGACGTAGAGACATGAGATGATGTGACTTTTACTGTGGGTCATGTTTGCACCACAGTTACTGGCATTGTACCACAAGGACATTGCTGTTCCGACCTCTTTGGTGTAAATCATGAGTGTAGAATTACACCTGAATCCTGAATTGTGCAAGAGTATCGTTATAAGTTTGTGATAGGGTCCCTTAAATATTTTGTTTTATGGTTATTTGTTGTGATTTTAAATACTTTGAAGCGGAGCTTACATATATAATATAAATAATTTGATTTTAAAATAATCAATTAAAGCACATTTGTACGCACACAGTCGATAAATAATAAAATTAAAATATTACAGAAAATAATTGATGCTACTGTTTAATGAAGGCCAAAGTTTTAAAAGAATCTATTAAAGTCAATGAAAACGGCTAATAATATTTTGAATATTAACAATGATATATATAATATTTATATTAAAATGTTAACCAGCAGATGTTAACAATAATAAAGATAAAACTGGTGTTAGAATATGTCAGTTTATGAATATGTTTAATGAGTCTATTAAAGGCAATGAATTTAAGTTATAAATATTGATTCTATAAATAGGTTATATGCCTATGTTAACATTAAATGTGAAGTTTGAAGAACCACATTTAACGTTTAAAATAAAAACATTTAGCAGCAGACCATTTTATAACTTTAAAAGAAATTGTGGCATGGCGAAAGTAACAAATTAATTATAAATGTTACGACGACGTCCCCAAACGTATTTATTATATATTGCCACATATATTTTTAAAACTTTTAATCGTTCCCCATCTGAAGGGTTAAAAATAAACATTTAAAAATATTGATTTGCTAAATACTAATACTATTTTGTTTTGTGAGTTCACAGTGTGATTGTACGAGAATTGACCGGTCCAACGCAGAGCAAAAGTCGTCACAAGGCGACAGCATGGAAGCGCTGAGCGAGCACTGACAAAGAGAACAGTGGTACCACCGTCCCGGCAAACTTAACACGTCTCGCGAGGCACGAAGGTAACCAGCACAGTATTACCAACACACATGCTGGCCAGCTCTAAACACAACACACACTACGCAGAACTCACAACATTTGATTATAACGCCACAATACATGTTGCTACTATTATAATATTGAAAGCATAAACAAAGAATATGATTCTTGAGCATTACAGTTCGCTTCATTGGCGAGTCGCATAAACGCATTATAACAATTTTTCAATACACATTTAGGAGGCCTACCAAAGTTTGCACAAGTGCATAATATCTTCATGGAGATTTAACAAAATGTAAAAGTATGGTGGTAAAATAATATTAAAGATGCAAATATACGGTAAACTTGTAGTAAAAAAAATATATATATGATACAATATTATCTACAGTTCAATAAATTAAGAACAACAATGGCATGTACTATATGTATTATAAAGTACAACATATTTTAAATAATTGCAGTCACACATCATTCTTACTGCAGTGCTAATGTGTAAACAAAATTACTATTATAATGTTATTGTATAATAACTTGTTGTGCAGTAAACGTAAAATCAACTGTAAAGAGAACATACGTTGTCAACACAGTTGTTGCAAAAAAAATATCTATATATAGCCTACACTTGAACTTGTCCGTTTGAACCATATTAATTAATTGAATTACATATAATGGAAAAAATTAAAGATTAAAATAGGGTATTATTAAGTTTATTATTGTATTACACACTCAAAGGTGTTTAAGAGGCTAGAACATCTGAAATTGTAATAAGTAATTAAGTTGTTGCAGTAAGCATTAAAGAGAAGACTAATTTTGTTACAAAGAAGGTAACATTGTGAAACTAGTAAAAAGACGCTGTCAATACAGCCTTTTGTTGTCAATTAATTCTATAGTATTTTCAAAACTGAAATGAGTCAGGATGAGTCCTTAAATGTAATATTAAAATATAATACTATAAATAACACAAATGTGTATAGAGTAAGAGGGTAAATGTGTCCTTTCACATCCCTTCCCAAAATTTTGAAACGTCGAAGCAAACGCAGCTGCAAATCTTAAGTTTTTAATTTGAGTTTTAAAAGTAAATAATTAGTTAAATATCTTCTACGTTTCAATAAATTCCTATCAAGATCCTGTATCACAGAGCTCTTAATTTTAGGATATTTTAATCATAAGACTGATGTCAACATGCAAACTGTATGTTCTGTTAACAAATATTTAATTTTCAGCAGTAAATCGCACTGTCACGAAAATTGTGAGGAGGGAGATAATTATTTAGTTTTGCAATTATTAATCATTGCAAGTAACATATTATGTTTTCATTTAAAGTTAATTGTATGTATTTAAATTAACAAATAATACAGAGCCACATAGTGATTGTTTTGAAAACCTCAAGCAAGGCTGACGCGTCGCGTACCTACGTTCGTGTCGACAGCTGCGTTCGGGCTCCGAGACAAGCACGCTCAGCAGAACTCAAGTTCATGCACAGTAATTCTGTCAGCATGACTTCATACGTCGTTGACATAAACAGAACCGTAAATGAAGGCGGAAGAAGACCTCGGCAGTTCCTTTACCCGAGTTTTTCCTTATTGAGACAATTCCGATATCTTAAAGTTTCCTTCCGTATCGAAAAGGGCTTCAACCTTTTCCATATACCCACTGCCAGAAGAATAAAATATCAATCAAAATTTAAATTTTAGTCCACACCTACATGACAAGATGAGGACATCTATCATGATACACATCACCCCACAGACACGGTCGAGGACGACCTTCATTCTTGACTGGGGGGATACTGTTATGAACCATGTTCTAACACAACGTTCAGTAACCAGGCTACCCGGCCAGGAAATTGAAAATATTAAACACAAGTTGCTGCAAACTGCACGGCATAACTCCCCACTCCAACAGCGGTACGAGTTGCCACACAGGGCGCGATAAAGGGGCGTGTCACGCTACCTACGAGGTCTGTCTGCCCCATATCGTTTGCCAGGACCACTTCACTACCAAGATGCACCACGACGTCCAGATCTATGACGTGCCGAACGCCGTGGACATTTCCTTACATCAGCCTCGGCATCATTAACAAGGTGGGACTGTCATCGTCATAACTAATTTGAGTGGCTCATAAGTAATCATAAATGTCTTGAACTATTTGCCTCCCTCCATAAAGGACATTGTAAATGTAATGAAATAGTTGTATATAATGTAAATTAAAGCCGTACCTGATATTTAGACTGCGAGTCTCACTTATATTAAAAGAATCCCTTATTTAAACAAGTTATTAAAAACTGTGCGTTTTACGTGAATGCTCCACAATTACCAAACAATCAGAAAAAGTATGAGTTTACGTAAACGTAACAATTTGAATACAGCATTGACCTCGCACTCTCCATAACAGTTCAGATTTTTCTCTCTGCGTGCCCATGTTATTCACGTGATTATGGTGAAGTTGTTTCCCAAACGCACCCTTCACAAAAGAAATCCTTTGGTGGATACAGTCTGATACTACTTACTAGATCAGGTACAAAAGTGAGATGTTTACTATTTACATGACCTAATTGTTCGTGCCAAGTCTCAAAACTGTACTCTGTCACATTTACTTTGACTTTGCTCGCTCTCCTCCTGGAAGTATGGAAAAGCATGGTGTATGGATTGTTGTCTTCTCGTACACAGACAGTAGTCAATTTTCCATTTTCATAAACTTCAACTTTCATGCCATCTTTTATTACCATCATCCCCTTTTTCATGAGCTGACCTTCGGAAAACAAATTTCGTCTTAGTACTGGAACAAACATAACATCATTCATGGTAGCTGCAACCCACACATTGTTTAGGAGTCGTTTAATCTTCACTGTGCCTCTACCTTTAACCACCAAGATAATTATGTTTCCCAGCACTACCATTTCACTCACCTCTACAAAATCATACAAAACATTACTCAGATATGTCACACGACATGATGCACCACTGTCCATTGTCCACCTTACTGTATCACTGAGAATATTCTGCACTGGACGACTAACCACAAATGCTGTTCTGTCACTAGTAAAGTCTGTTTCTGTAAGGTTGCTTACATAACCTCTCTGGTTATATGCCCTTCTTCCCTACAATTGTAACAGACAATACTTTGTCTTGCTGTTCTATATCTGGACACTGTGAAAGCAGACTCTCGATCCTCACATGCAGTCAGAGTTGTTTCTTCATCTAACAATCTAGTTGTGAGGTTATGAAGGGTCTGCCTACTTACCTCTGATGACAACCGTGCCTGCTGTAAGATTCAGAAATTTTCTGGTAACAAATTCAGAATATCTGTGATGATAGCAGTGTCAGTCATGCTTTCTCCCAATTCTTTTATCAACTTGGCCAAATTTTCAACTCGTGAAATGTACTTGACCACTGCTTCATTTCCCTCCATCTTCAATTTGTGAAATCATTCTAATAATGTCATTCGACTGAATTCGAACTTCTCTTTGTACACAGAGTCGAGTTTTTCAAGTATCTGATGTGGCATTTCACGGTTTTCAACTAATGTTATTTGCAAAAAATCCATGTCTGAGGTTAGTACAAACATAGCATTTGCATCACTCATAGTCCACTTCTCCAACTCTTTCTCGTCCTCAGGTTTTACCACTTTTCCAATAGCAATGTTATACAAACATTTATCTTTAAGTGCACAGGTAACTTGAAATTTCCTCTGAAGATAATTTAGCTGTAAACTTTAGAGTTCCCTACGTCCAACTTTTCCGTTACTTTGCCAGTCCGCGATGTTCACACGCAATCACACGAGACTACTGTTCTATCTCACCTAATACTTACATCAGCTTTTCCGTAACACTGGGCCCATAACCTGTTCATTAAAAGACGTATGTAGCCTTGCACACAGCTCACTTTATTACTCATTTATCCTTCATTACAACACAATGCCTTTAATTACATATCTCTCTTGCTCACCTGTTCAACCAACAACATTCAACCCACCCCTTTCCCCACTGCCAACCTAACATTATTGTATTCTACAAACCTTAAGTGTTGTACAAGCACCTTTGCCTTACATTTTCATTGCCAAACTAAAACCATATATTTTACATAACCAGAACAATAATTCAGCTAAGTTATGTTACATAAAAATCATTATCTCTTTAAAATTACATTTCTGTAATACATTACAAACTCATCCCACTGACACCTTACAATATCAATTATAAAAAAGATACCTGTATCAGAATCGTACTCTGCAATACATACACACATTACTTTAAAACGTATCATCACATAGACTTCAAAACACCAATCATTCACATAAAAATTAAAACATTAATTCAAATATCAGTAAGTTTGCCCATATGGACTTATACAGTTCAGTTTGTGAGTCAGTTTGTAGGTCAAACACTATTTCTGACATTATACCCTCTTAGCACCACACATTCACCTCCTTTTAAATGTTTATTTTTAATATAGTTCCTCCTTCATTCATGCCAGCGCCTACTGCCACTGCGCACAAGTCTCTTTACTGTTTTCTTCTCACTTACACTATGACACCAACCATGCTCTTTCCCGATACAAAACAATCCCCCCCTCCCAACTAAAATTTTTATTCAACACAAAATTGCACAGTCTTTACTTATTGCAACCTACCTTGACAAAACAAATTTTGTTGCATCTTAATCATGTTTATCTATAGACTACTGTAGAGGCCTGGATTCCTTTCCTTTATGATTACACTTTTAACTGTAATATGTTCACCTTGTGGTTTTATCCCAGCCACACAGTTCACAACTCTGATTACTAATGTTTGATACACAACTACTTTTATGTTTACAGTTTTGCTTTATGGCATACAATTTACTCACCATTTATACTTTCTACTGTCCCCCAACTGTAACCATGACAATTTCAACGTCAACACTGTTTTCTCGGTCAGCATTAATTTAGTAAATATTTTTCAATTGCTTCAAGTTGGTTACTTACTCATGAAATTAAATTTTATACTCTCAAGAACCAATCAGAAATAGAACACCCTATTTATTTCAATTAGGCCAAGATCACGCCCGTATATCATTACATAAAACAAATTTAATCAACATTATGTATGCCTAAAGAAAAATTTAAAACAATCACAAAAAACAAACTTTATTTCCTGTTTCCTTTGAAAAAAATTTACGTAACGTCTTACTGTTTCACTTGTTTTGGTGGATAGCTCTCGCGACGTCCTGGAATCTAGGAATAATCAAATAATAACAAACAGGCTGTGTGATTATGTTATCCTGGAAATATCATCCCGGGATAAAGATTGTGGCGTATCAATTCATTCTACAGCGTGGTTCTCCCTGTAGGCCAAACACAGTCAGCAACTATTTCAGCAACAAGTTGCTTTGCCATCTTGAAACGTTCCACCCCTCGACAACTGAAGATCTTGCATTGAAAAGTTACATATAAAAACACTTGCCAGTCACCTATCCCATGATCTAAGTCATAGGATAACTAGTATAAAAGACAGATGTTGTACTCCTGGCCATTCCAAAGTAACTTAATATGGGCTTCACTTTTTTGTCAATATTTATAATATAAAGCCAGCAACACATTTTACACAGCATGAAAAAGTTTATTACACAAAAAATGGTGTCAATAAGATCAATCTAGAAGAACAAAACTTCGGACTTAACATTAATAAACTGGGGACACCATCTTCCCAACACTCTATAGGCCTCCATGTACCAGTCGAAACCCTTCAAAAGAAGAAAACGTAAAGTTGAAACATGTCTGAAAAAAGTTACAAGCGAATACTACTAGGAGTGTTATCTGTGCAGATAAAATTCACCATGCTCATTTCATATTATATTGGATGAGTTCAAACACTGACCTGCCTCAACAAAGCCTTCATTTGGAACTAACCAAAACACGACTGCGAGAGACACTCCCCAAACAATTAGCAGAGTCACGCCACCTCTCTCATCCAATCAGGTCATTGCACGACTCTGCTACGACCAACAAAGCAAAAAAAAAAAAAATCATAACTTCCAGACTGTGGGAATGACAAACTGTAACTTGTAATTAGCCATCCTGCAACAATCTAGAACATTCTCAGAAGACTCTGGGAGTACTATATCTAGTAAAACGTACATAACCCTTTAACAAGCCCAAAAACATGCCAAAACCAATAATCCTGATAAAAAGCCCCTTCAAACAACAATTTAGAAAACAAATATACACATAATTACTGGCAAATAAAAAAAAATAATAACAACTTCTGCAATGCTACAACTTCAGCTCGATTACAAGTTGTAAATTATTAGTTTAAGGACATAGTTTACTAACGTTCTAGTAAATTCATTTTGAAAAAAGTAATGCAGTAACTTTTTTTTAAACTTTTACTATGTATAATTTTTTTATATTTGTATTGGATAAACACAAGATTAATAAATACAAATTAATAGAATAACATAACTGTAGCAACATGGTGTCTGTAGTCTGATGCCCAAAATTACAACCAAAAAAAATATTTTTTTGCAAAAATGCAAAACATAATGGCAGTTTCCCAGAGTTAGGTACAGTAGAACCTCAATGAAACAACAGTCCATGGGTTCCAAGTATTGTTGGACCATTGTTGTCATTAGATCGAAACAACCAATTTTGACCCCTAAAAGAATTAATTTTGTCTGAAGTGTGTATTCTTATTAAAATTTGTGTTTTAACTGTCACTGGTTTGAAAACAATAAAGTTTTTAAATGAAAAGTTTATTAATATTTTACACAGACATTTTCCGAAGAAAATTGTATCCTACTAGACTAAAATTACAGTTTCCTTGTTCCCAAGAATTTTTTAATCATTAGCGCTGCGAAATTTCTAACAAAATTGCATCCATTAAATAAAAATGTAATGTTAACTGTATACATACATGCAATTAAAACTTTTAAAATCTTAAGACTAAATGATTCCCAAGAGGAATTAGTAACAACTTTTCATGCCAGCGGTTCCTGTTTAAGCACTGATGTTGTCATACTGCGTAAGATAACATCATCTATGCCTACAGTCGGCTTGCCACCAGAAGTTCAAAATTGGTTTAATGAACTAGAGTTAGCAGACCCCAGTTTTCACAGTCCAGGGACTATCGAAATGCTCCTAGGAGCTGAACTTTATGCTAATGTTAATGATGGTGGGCGGATCGTTGGCCCAGAAAGGTTTCCATCAGCTCTGCATAGCATCTTTGGATGGGTCCTCATTGGGCGTGTTGCATGTACAAATGCTAATAACACATTACCTTCATTTTTTGTACAGAGTGAAAGATCCCTGGACCAAACAAAGAAACAGTTTTGGGAGGTAGAGGAACCACCAGTTGTTCAGCACCAGGACCCTGAGGACATTGCGTGCGAGTTACACTTCCGTGAAACTCATTCCCGGGACAGCAGTGGACGCTACATTAAGATTACCATTTAAGAGCAACAATGTACTGGGCTTAGGGGATTCTCACCAGCGAGCACTAAACCGTTTGCATAATTTGGAGAAGAGACAGTCGAACTCACACTCCTTTAAAGAGGAATATGGCAAGTTCATGTGTGAATACGAAGAACTTTCCCACATGGAACGTGTCATGACAGGGCAGGACAAATCCTCAAACTACTATATTCCCCACCATGGTGTAAGGAAAGAAGCAAGCTCAACTACTAAGCTGCGAGTAGTGTTTGATGCATCAGCTGTGACCACATCAGGGAAATCATTAAACGACATCTTGCTGAAGGGGCCAAAACTACAGAAAGGAATTGTAGAGATTATTTTAAGGTTTCGCAATCACACAGTTGTCTTCACAACAGATATCAGTAAAATGTACAGGCAAGTTTTGATGCACCCAGAAGATAGTCATTTTTAGATGGTGTTGTGGAGAGACTCACCTGAGCTACTGGTTGCTGAGTACCAACTCAACATAGTAACTTATGGTGTATCGTCAGCCCCATTTTTAGCAATGAGAACCCTTCATCAGTTAGCAGCGGATGAAGGCATCCATTACCCTGAAGCGGCAGAAGTTCTGAAACATGATATTTTTGTTGATGATATTGTCACTGGAGCAAATACGTTGGAGGATGCAGCCAAGCTTCAGTCAGATTTGATTGGTTTCTTAAAACGTGGAGGGTTTAAAGATTTTGGGAAACTTTCACAGCTGATTGCCCTGTACTGAAGAGAATTGGAATTCCCAGACACGTGCTTCCTACAGGTAGCATGGAGATGCAGCTACATGTCTTCAGTGATGCTTCTAGCAAGGGATATGCTGCAGTAGTAGTTCATCTTAGGGTCACTAACATTTCAGGACATGTTCGGACACATTTGCTACTTGCTAAGTCCAAGGTTGCACCCGTCAAGACTGTTTCACTTCCGAGACTAGAACTTTGCGGCGCACAGCTTGGAGCGAAACTACTGAGATATGTGGAGGAAATTCTAGTAACCACAATGAAATTATCAGCCATTACTGCATGGTTGGATTCTACTATAGTGCTGGCCTGGCTACGTACCTCACCTAATCGCCTTAAAACATTTGTTGCCAACCGTGTGGCTGACATTCAAGAGCGAGTGCCACCCAGCCACTGGCGGTATGTACCATCAAGGCAGACTGTGCTTCAAGGGGTTTGTCTCCAGGTGAGCTTGTTGACCATCAGCTGTGGTGGAATGGGCCTTCTTGGCTGTGTGAACCACCTGATAAGCTGCCTCAATTCACCACCTCTCCAGATTTGCAGGATATGCCAGATGTAAAGGACCAGACTGTGAATTCTATGATTGTGGCAAGGAAGACAAACATGTGGTTCACAGAGATTGTACAGATGTTTTCATCGCCATGGCAGCTACAGCGGGTTATGGCATTTGTGCTCCGATTTGTCCGGAATCTGAGAGCAGCTTACCCTCGGAGACAGTTGGGGCCATTATCAGTCGATGAACTTAACACAGCCCTCAGGTTTTGTATCAAACAGGTACAAGCTGACACGTTCCAGGAGAAATTACAGAGTCTGAAAGGCAACAGAGAATGTTCAGCCAATTTGAGACATTTAACACCATTTGTGGACAGTGAGGGTATTTTGAGGGTGGGAGGGTGCATTTGCAGCTCTTTGCTCCATTTTGAGATTAAACACCTGAACGGATGCTACTGTTTTTAGGTCTTATTTTCTTGGGTTTGTTTCTTTTTGGGGGTTTGAGTTTCTTTAGTTTCTGTTGTAGGGTTTCCTGAGTTTTAAGTTGGGGCCTGAGCAGTGTGTCTGTTTGCCCCTACTTGACTTGAACCTCGAGGCTGGCTTCGGCCGCCTCTTAATGAGAGAGGGATCGCCCCGGTTGA
>PNEQ01088010.1:8440-19756 GCA_003012365.1 Medauroidea extradentata | reverse complement strand
TTTTTTAAAGTTTTTGGGGATAATATATTTTTTAGTAATGTAATGATGTTATATATTTTATGAAACGCCATAATCAAATGAACAAAATGACACTAAGTTCAGCTCTCTATGTTGAACGGTTCTCGAACCAGAGCAATTACAAGATTTCCAAATGCAGCAAAATTAATCATTTTCTTAAAATTTAAAAAATTCTTAACTCGGAAACTAACAGTCCAAAAAAATTGTAACTCGGCCAATTTCATCTTTGCGATAGGTCCTACATATTTACAAAATATTGTCAAAATCTAAAACCTTGATTTTAATTTTAATTTTTTAATTGGTTGATTTGACATGGAATGTCCCGGTTATGAGCTGCAACAAAGGACATGCCGCCATCAGGTTCACGGCCCCGCTGATCACTTTTTGAACCACTGTAATGCTTTTGTTTTCTAGGAAATTTGCAATCACTTTTCCTATGACCCGGGCATCCGCAGTTGTAGCAATCATATCGGAACGGCACACTATTCCGAGTCTTGTTTACATCATCATGATTATCCTTCCGCGTGTTTTTAACGAACTTTTTCTTTGAAGTAAATGCTACCAACCTTTCTTCATTGTTCGTTTTCTCGCCCTGCCGTATTTCTTCTTGGATTAATGCATTCTTCACATAATGCAAGTTGACATCTTCTGGATTCTTACAGAAAATTATGTCTATAGCGCGAGTCACAGCATCATAACTTTCTGGCATTGACGAGAGAAGGAGAGTTATAATTTCGGGATCCGACACTACACCACCCGAACTTTTGAGTTCGTTAATTGTATTTTCGAACACATTGATGAAGTCTTTCAAACTTCCCGAAACAAACTTGAAGTTTCTTAGCTTTCTTTGGAGATCCACCTGTCGACTGATCCCTTTCTTGATGTATGTAGAATCTAACGTATCCATTATCTCCTTAGCTGTGGACTTATCCATGACAGATTCTAATACACTGTCCGCCAAACACTGTGTGATAATATTCCGAGCCTTGACATCATTTAGCTTGTATCTATCCAATTCCTTTCTGTCTTCGGGAGGTTTCTGCGTGATGACTTCTGCTACACGTGCCTGCTCTAAAACCAGCATAACACGGTGCTTCCAGAAGATGTACCCCGTTCCTTCAAATCCTTTGATGTTTCCAACCTGTTGCTGTAACGGCATCGCCATTGTGTCGAAAAACTTAATCCACGTTTCCACTCGATGTATACCAAATACCAATTCTGACGAATATATCCTCCGTTTCCTAAGCCGATACTGGGCCCATAACCTGTTGGTTTTTGGAACTACAGTGAAAAACGCACATTATAAGTTACTAAACATCACTTTAATATCTGCATACTCAACACCATTGTTACAGCGACCGCCATCTTGGCTTACTCCCAGTACCACCTTAGACAAGGACAACAAAAATTACCTTGCTTACTTATGTACAACAAAATTGTTCAATGTAACACATTTTAATAGTAAGGAATGCCTACTTTTTTTTTTCCATTAAACGCTACGCAAATCGAGCTATTCGCTCGTGAGAAGGCACTCGACAGCTCTGTTTTCTCTTTTATTTAGGACAACGATCGATCGTATCTATTGTTTAGCGGTGTTCTTTTGATCGTAAGACATCTGCCTATTGATATAAATTTATATTTCAACTATCACTTGCGTTATTTTTCCGTTAAATACTACGGAAGTCGGACTATTCGCTCGAGAGAAGATACTCGGAATCTCGATTTTCTCATTTTTTTAGGAAAAGGATTGGTCATATCTATTGTTTAGCGGTGTTCTTTTGATCGTAAGACGTCTGCCTATTGATATAAATTTATATTTCAACTATCACTTGCGTTATTTTTCCGTTAAATGCTACGGGAGTCGGGCTATTCGCTCGAGAGAAGACCCTCGGAGTCTCGATTTTCTCATTTTTTGGTGACAAGGGTCGGTCATATCTACCGCTCAGCAGTGAGACGTCTGGCTACTGATATCAATTTATGTTTACATACTTACGTTAATTAATTTCCCGCAAAACGCTACGGAAGTTGGGGCCTAGAGACACTTTGCAGAAAAAATGCAATTTTAAAATTTTCTGTTATGTCTGGGTTTGAGGGGGAGGGGGGCAAAATAAGCCACTATCGAATTTACGAAGGTAGCGATTTTACGAATGCGATGAGAGGAACCGTGAGTATTCGTAAAATCGGGGGTCTAGTGTATCACAAATGATACAAACTGATTCAAAAAATAAATTAAGCTTGTTTTCAAAGTAGTGTACAGTTCCGTTAACAGCTGACATGTCACGTACAAAAAAATTTTTTTGTGTAACCCTGCATACAGTGTTTTATTAGTTTTTAGAAGGAATTTTTCTTTTACATGTCTTAAACTTGTATGAATTCTTCTTATGCAGTTCATTTTAAGTAAATTTAATAGTTATGAGACATGCTGTGTATGACAAAAAGCTTATCTTGCCGTTTTCTCAGGTCCAGACAATCTCAGGATGTCCTCCGCACGCCGTCTGCGAGGCGGACGAGGCGTTCAATCCGTTCAGGCTACGCATTCGCTCACCAGGAAGGTTTTGGACGCCTCATTACATCGGGTAAGCTCATGCGCAAGATTCAGCGCCCGAACGGAGAGTTCTACCTGCCGTTCGGAGGCAATAGCGGACCGTCGTCCACGTTCACTTCGCATGTGTCTGCATCGTCACATGGCATCGCGTAGTGCCTGGTGTTCTCCCCACTCATTGTGTGTGGAGGGAAGCTGGACTGAAGTTGGGTGCTCAAAGCTAACACCTTTAGTGAACGCTCATTGACGACAGACTGTGGGTGCATTTATCCTTTGAGGGAGAAGTGGTCGAGTGTAAGTGGCTTGTGGTGTCCTGCCCTTTGTACACTTTTTATACAGTCATTCACGTAGCAAATTTTAACAAGGGATGATACTTTATCTGTTGAAGGATATCAAGACAGGAAATATACTCATTGTATGATTGCACAGGTCTTGCACAGAATAGTTGTTTACCTACGTACAGTATTTTCATTTCTTTAAATCACATTGAAATATTACAACTAAAAAGTTTTTTTTTTTTTTTTTGTTGTTACCATATGTATAACTTAACTAATTTAATTTTTGTAACTTCCTTCCTTGGTTGTAGTTTCTTCCTTTGAAACTCAAGTAACCAAAACTATTGTTTTTGTGAAATAAATATTTTTTTGTAAAATTAATCTTTAAATGAAAAAAATATACAATGTTTCTATTTGAAAAGTGGTGCTATACATGTGGCAGTGGACATAATGTGTGTTCCTACATGCATGCTACCGTTATGTTTGAAGTCCAGACAATCTGCTAGTCCAGGAAGAAGCAAGAACAAAAATTTAATATTTTTTAAAAATAAAGATCTAATGTGTCAATGTATTCTGTAAGTACGCTGTATAAAAGATTTTAAGTTTTTATAAATATATATACATTATTATATAAATGTGAATGTATAAAATATAGGTATTACTATGGTTGTAAAGTTATATAAAGAATAGGCTGTAGGGTGTACATAAATTTGTGGGTTTGTGAGTTGTGCCAGCGGTTACTAATAGTTTGGTTTTCGTGGGCATATTTAAAAATTGGTATGTTAAATAGCATACTCGACCCCTGCAACCAGTATCTTAATAACCAATATTTATGTTGCAATATAAAATGCAGAGCAAAAATTTTGTTAATAATTTTGCTACTTGAAATAAATCTTTTTTGTACGTGAAATGGTGATATTTAATAAAATTGAAGTGTACGTTGTTATAGAGTTGTTAACTTATCAGTGTTTCTGCTCCAGTATCTTACTACATGTTGCTTTGGCGACTTCGTAATTTCACACAGTCATGTGAGCAAGTACACTTTGGAAATTACTTTTCAGAAAGGGTTTGGCCATTCTTTAATTTTTATGAATTTACAGCCTGTTCTAAATTAATGATGTTGACTTTTTTTTTAAGATATAGCCTTTTTTTCTTTAAACTCCTTATGTAAGCTGGTGACTAGAATTAATTTGTTATGGTTCTGCGTGTGTAAACCGTTTGGTGCAAAAGTTTTCTTGTGTTAAAGTTAAATTTTTCCAATTTATGTGAGACACTTACAAGGTAGGAATACAGTAAAACCTCTCTATAAAGACCCCTTACGGTTTCCAAGAATAGGGTCTTTATATAGGGGTGGTCTTTATAAAGAGGTTTAATTGTACAGAAAAACCCCTATTTTAAAATCCCACAGTTCTTGAGGAAAGGGATGTTATAGAGAGGTGGTTGTTATAAAGGGGTTGTTATAAAGAGGTTTAATTGTACAGAAAAACCCCTATTTTAAAATCCCACAGTTCTTGAGGTAAGGGATGTTATAGAGAGGTGGTTGTTATAAAGGGGTTTTAATGTAAGAAGAATTTATATAATATGACTTGCAATTCTCATACTTAATTTTTTATGATGTTTTCTGATATTTTCTAACATGATGTCTCATCCAAACCTGTTGTAAATGCATTGAAAAATGTTACGATTGTTTTATGCAAAAACAACAAAAAATTTATGTAAGAACAACTCTAATGCTCCTCAAAATATGTATACAGTTCAGAATGTATTGTATCTATCAACATACAGGTGCTAGTTGTTTCACTGAAATGTAGATGTGCGCTGTCTGCTTGTAATTTTTCACTTCAAGTTATGGAACTATTTCAGTACATTTTTTTTGCCGCTACAGGATATAGGATGTAAATATTTTCTTGTTCAGAACAGCGAAGTCTTTGAAGCTGCCACAATATTTTATTTGGTTATGTAAACTTTGCCAGTTAATAGAGAAAGTGAAACCTTGACATAGATTTTTCAGCGGATAGTAGCTTCTAGATTGTTGTTTGTTTATCGGTGATGTGCCTGGAATCTGAAGCCAGGAATGTTAGGTATTATTGGAAAATTTGCCTATTAGTTGTTTGTTTTTAAAATGGTGATTTAATTTCACTGTTACATGTATTTGTGAATTCAGTGCCACTGAAATAGTTAAATTTGTCTAGAAATATCTGGACGTCATTGTTTCTGCAATAAAAGCATAATACATTTTTTATATGTTAAGGAGTTTTAGAGGAAACACACAATCTGTGCATTGAATAGAATTCAAAAATGTGTGTACTGTAACAAGTGAACAAAATTGTACAAACTAGTATGTTAATACACTGCTATAAAAAATTTAGTTTTTTTTCATAATAAATGTTCCATGAATTAAATTATGTTATTCATAGATGCACTCTCATTGTAATGGGATAAAAGATGTTGAATGCTTAAGTAGAGAGATTATGTTACCATATTGCAAAAGGAAGTTTTATGCTGAGGTTTGAGGAGGTACAAGGTAGTTTGCAATCAAATAATTAATTTATACATTGAGACATACTGCTCATAGTATGCTCATGTTGGCCTGTTAAGTTTCGCATACTGCATGCAGATGACCAGAACCACGGTGTGCAAGACCAATGCTGATGGTCTATCTCTATGTGTGACCAATTGAACTGTGCCATACTGCAGCCCGTAACATGCAATGTCCTTTACTAATGTTTTTTTTTTTTTTTGCAGAAAGAAGTGCCCCCTTCCCCTTAAACTAAAGTACACAACTCCCTATCTTCGCCTGCAATATGTCAGCGTTCAATTTGGTCATGTAACAAAACAGTCTAGTTCTTATATAACATCTTTAACCAGAACAGTGATGGCTATACAAATTTTATGTGAAGTTATTATTGAACAACACCTTGTTGGTTTTTTAAACAGAAAATTTAACACAGATGTGCTGGACTACTCTATGTAACACAGTGTTAAAAGTTTTTAATTGTAATTTATCGTAATATTTCTATCACTGTAGCAATTAAGATCAATTAAGTTTAATTTGTGTTATTATTTTTTGTTTCGTTAATATATGACTGGATGTAGTCACTTCTGCATATTTTGAGGGTTTTTACAGATGGTGGTATCCGTACAATGTGCAGAACTTGGAAATCGTGCTCTAATATCTGCATTTGTTTTAACTTTTCTTCAAACATTGTAAATGCATTTAGATAAGTACTAACAAGAAGAGTAATTTTGTAGTGTAAATGGCTGTGCTATGTAGTGAACTGTATCTTTACTGCCTACCTCATACAGGAGTTGTCTTATAATGTGCTTCAAAGCCACATTGGCAAAAATTCTGACAAACTGGTTTTTTCCTCAGAATAATCTTATATATACAATATGTATTCTGTTCTGTCACTTTGGTATTCCTCAGCATAGTTAAAATTAAGAATTAAATTTCTGTATTGCCACATACTAAAACTTTGATAACCTGAATGTTTAATTACACAGACTTTAGCTGTCGTGCATTTATAGACCAATTGTATCTTCATGTGAGCTGGTTGCACTTGTAAACACATCATACCTATGTGTAACAAAACGTATTGGAAAAACTGGGCAGTGAGTTGTATAAATGCTAAAAGGTTTCCCAGTAGTTGTACATTAATGTAATAGTAACCAAGAGGGCAAGACGGTACAAGTAAAAAGCTTTACACAATATTTTTTTTTTGGGGGGGGGGAATGTAACAGGGGCTGCAACCAGGCCACCCTCATTAACTGGGTCGGGTAGTGCACAAGGCCTACTGGCCCTCGTACGTGCACCACCATGGAAGCAACTTACAGGCCTAACAACAGACTACGTACAATATCCCAAGACATACAATACATCACACACACAAATTCTCTGCTACTTGGTCTTTAACTAAGAGTTCCTATTCCTGCCCCCTAATGTGAATATGACTTTTCACTTCTCATGCCGTACACATGAAAACACGCTGTAGTCCACTCGTACCTTTCAGACATGAAGTTCTCGGTTCTTCATTCATGTTATGGGCTGGTATGATACCACATGCGCGCAGTCTCTGGCCCTCAGCGTTAGCACTGGTCTCGTTCTCATCTCTTCTTGAAAGGTTGCACAACCAAGCATTAATCATACTGCATACCAACCTAACCAATTCTCTGGCCTCTAACCATTCCAATAATTGTCAGCTTCAACAGGTAGTTAAAACAATCTACACGCAGATCCTTACTGGAGCATCCGTACACGTCCACAAGTCTCGGACCACAGCCCTGCCCAGCTTCTGGGTGAATGACGACTGTGCCAAGACTTCCAGCTGAACGTCTCCGTCAGACTTCTACCAGTGTCTGCTGGTACGTTCAGCTCGCACCCGTCTACTGTGTTGTTGCCCTAGCGGCCAACCCGCCAACTACACCGTCCAGACTACCAACCGCACTGTATCACAATTCTCTCAATAAGGTAAACACAAAGTGTACCGTGTTCTTCCAGTCAGAGATGTGGCAACGTCACAATTTAATGTCTCATCCCTGCTCTTATCTAATACTCCTTTTCACAGCCTGTAACAATATAGTTTAGTTCCTGCATGCATGTACAACATTTGTTTCTGCCCCTTAGTAAGAAGAAAGGAATATTGCAGAAGTGTGAGGCAGATAGTAATGTGGTGCAAATGGAGAAGTGTGACATGTTGTAAACTTCCGTAGTTGATCTATAAAAGTTTGGAGGGGAGGGGCGAGTGGCAGTGACTTTGTATTACTCAATACCCATTGGCAGGTTCCCAACACTGTGTCGACATTCCAGGTGTTATTGGTACGTAGTTCATTGCATCCAAATATGACTGATTGAATTTTTTTTCTGTGACTTTTTTGAGTGCTTGTCACACATAGAAGTCACTCACAACATGCACTTCGCTTGGCATTTGTTTTGGTTCAGTCTTTTATTTTGTAACTAAATTTTTGTTGTAAGAAGTTGTATTGAAATATTTGACAAATTTTATACGTTGTCCACTGCTGTTCATTTGTTACAAATTTGTATGGAAATGATTAGTTGTATTGGCCCATAAACTATAGCTTTTCTTGCAGAAATATTACTTTATTTCATAGAAAGAAAAGAATAATGTTTCTAATAACCTTTTAACAGATGTTTGTGTTAATTTTTAAGTGATTGATATTATTAATGTTGGCTTTCTATGTTTTCTGTATTAGATTTTGGTTAACAAGATAAATGCGGTGGGCATCAACATCTTACGATGATATTTTTTATTGTTTGCTGTATTTTACTTACTGGAATTTAAAATACACATTTGACCCTCTTTTTCTTAAATTTTTTTTATGATGGATTGGTAAGAATATTGTATATTCATGTCTGTAATGTTGCAATTCACATATATGTTACAGTTAGGTCAGTAAGCTCAGGGTATGCCATTGTAATTGTGGGGAAACAAATAGTTGGTAGGGCAGATTACATTTAGAATTTTTTTAAAATTTTGTTTGGACATACGCAATGCGTTTAGAATATTGTGTTTTGTATTGGACTTAACCAGTTTATGCTGAGAAGTCTACCAACATAGAGGATTGCATTTTTGTACACCCCTTTTTGTTTTGTACGATTTGTGGTTTCACTTTTTTTTTTTTTTTTTTTTTTAAAGTTACGTCATTGAGTGTTACATAGGTAGTCATAAACAATATATATCAAATGTTATTACATGTACGTACAGTGTAATGTGCATATTTTTCTTTGTTTTTGTACCCCTCAGTATTGTAATGCTGTTAAATAAAAAATGTACTTACTTTTTTAATGTTTGTGTAATTATTTAATGACTAGCAATTTTTCACTTACAGTTGATTGAGTAAATAATAAAAAGGTGTTACACATCAGAATTTTTTAGTGTCCATTGTTTAAAATATAATATGTAACAAAAATATAAATGATTAAAGAATGTCTGAAGCATGGACTAAACCAGCTTATCTTAACATTAGTATAGTAGCTAAACATGAAGCATTTTACTGTATTCTGAAAACAGACAAGCCTAGACCCCTTTTCCAAGGAATTTAAAGAAAAATAAGTTTTATTTTATAAATATTTTACATAAATAGTTCCATTCTTAAGATTTTTCATCAGAACGTGTCATGTTTGACAGAAACTCAAAGGTGGAAGAACTTTTCAACTTAATCAACCACTCTGCATCAGTATCATTCTGGAGTATTTTGATAGATTATTTTCACGCTGACACATTTAGTCTGTGAGGAGTTGTATTGAGGTTAAGAGAGTTATAAGGATTGAGTGCCACCCTAGTAATTATCTGGCTGAGGATGGGGATGCAAAGCATCTCAAGGCATACACGGTTTGGCATGTTAGGACCTCATTACAGCGAGTATGTAGGGCATACACCTGTGATAGCAATAGGGAAATGTGATGTATTTAGGAAGTAAGTTGTCTAAGGTTATGTGGTGGTAGCACTGTTCTTGTTGTTAAGCTAGTCCATGGCGGTAAGATAATAAATGGTGGTCTGCCGAAACAATGCTCTTGTATGTCACGTTATTACACTGGCGATGAGGATCGGATAGAGCTTAAATGAGTAGTGTTAATTAGTTGTTGATTAGCCGACTGCTGGAAGCAAGAAATGGCAGCGATAGGTAGAGTGAGGGAATTTTGCCCGCAGGATGAGGCGGTGGCGTCATATGTGCTTCGGCTTAAGCATTATTTCAAGGCGAATCAAAGACGAGAGTAAAGTGTCTGTGCTTATTACCGTTATTGGACCAAGGGTGCTAGCGGTGCTCAGTGATCTAGTATCTCCGGACAGTGTGGACTCAAAGTCATATGGCAATTTGGTGAAAGTTATAATTGAGCTCTATACTCCGTGTAAAATTGTGGTGGCGGAGCGTTACGCGTTTTACAGTAGAGTGCAGAAACACGGGGAAAAGACAGCCGAATTTTTAGTGGCAATAAAACATCTTGCACCGTCGTGTAAATTTGGCACATTTCTGAGTGAGGCGTTGAGGGACAAACTAGTGGTTGGAATTGCTGATGAGCGTGTGCGCCAGCGATTGCTATCGGAAGATCTGTCATTCGAAGATGCCTATGAACTGGCAGTAAGGTTGGAAAAAGCAGACGTACAGAAAAATGCCTGGGAATTTGGCCATAAGACAACCAATGAAGTCGCAAGAGTAACCTTTTCCAATCGACGACCTGTGTCTGGAAACGACCATTAGTTGCGATGCTTCCGTTGCGGCAAGGGGTCTCATGCAACGGACAATTGTCCTTTCAAGGAAATTACGTGCTATGCTTGTTCCCGCAAGGGCCACTTGGCACGGCAGTGTTTATCGAAAGGTAAACATAAGGATTCGCCCGCATCCGCCCCCAGGAAAGTGCATCAGGTAATATCCGAGGCAGTAGTACAGTTGAGTTAGGAGTTCGGGGAATGGAGGCACGGAGCGGTGAGTACCCTACATTTTCTATGTACACTTTGAAATTGGGCAATAGGCCTACATGCTATAAGGTGCAGTTGAGCATTGAAGGCCGGCCGATTGAAATGGAACTAGATACAGGTGCGGCTGTTAGTGTGTTACCTGAGAAAATTTACCAACAGCAGTTACCCCATTTAGACTGCAAACCAGTATCAATTCAGTTGAAGACATATGGTGGTCAGGGCCTACCAGTGTTAGGTCAGGTCATGGTTTAGGCGACTCACAATAACCAATCAGCGAAGTTGCCCTTATTGGTGGTTAAGCAACTGAGTGAAGATATGCCAGCATTGATGGGACGTGACTGGCTGGAACAACTGAAGATGGATTGGCACTCCATTTTTCAGGTCAATGCAAACTTGCCTATCACAACAGCAGAGGTAGTGAGCGAATTGAAAAGCAAGTATGCTGAAGTGTTGAAGCCAGGGTTACACTGCAACCTTACATTTGAAGCCTAATGTTACACCGAAGTTTTGTAAAGCGCGGTCAGTGCCATATGCATTACAGGAACAAGTAGATCAGGAGTTGGATAAATGGGTCATGGATGGTATAATCTATCCAGTGACAAGAAGTGACTGGGCAACACCATTGGTGTTAGTTGAAAAGGCTAATGGAGGGTTGAGGTTATGTGCGGATTACAAGATTACCCTAAACAGTGTACTAGACAAAGACTACTATCCTCTTCCTAAACCAGAAGATATCTTTGCTTCACTAACAGGGTGTGTGTGTTTTTCAGTTCTAGATTTATCATCTGCTTACCAACAGTTGGAAGTATCAGAGGAGTCACAACATCTGTTAACCATTAACACACAAAAAGGGTTATACAGATTTAAAAGACTGCAGTTTGGGTTGTCATCAGCCCCTGCAATTTTTCAGTCAGTGTTGGAACAAATTGTTAATGGTGTTCCAGGAGTGGTAGCCTACTTGGATGATGTTTTAGTGGCTGGGCCCACTTTTGAGCTGGCGTGGGAAAGGTTAGACATGGTGTTGGCTCGGTTCATGCAGCACAAT
>PNEQ01088009.1:0-19656 GCA_003012365.1 Medauroidea extradentata | reverse complement strand
TAATTAAGAGGTCAATAATGTGAACAAGTAAATGAACCATTTTATGTAAATGAATGTAAATAGTGACAAGAAATTAAGCAATGATTTAATAAATACGGTTCTGGCCGGAATTGTTGTCCTCGAGAGGCGGGGCCATCGGGTGTAAGCTGACTCCTGATTGGCCCAAAGGGAACCGGAGCTTGCTGGCCAAGTGACGGGGTTTTTTTGGCGGAAATCAGGGAGAAGCGAGCCGGCGTCGGTCCGGGACGGACGTTGTCAAGCGAGGAGGTCGTCGGCGAATCGCGGCGACGGTAGGGCAGAGTGCCACCATCAGGCGTCGAAGCTAGGCGTCGAGACGCTCAGTATTGTGGGCCGAGGCGCCATCATTGTCGTGGTTTTGGGCGTCGGGACGCCATCAAGTGTTCACCGAGTCACTAAGTACGTCGGGCCGAGACACCTCTGAGTAGTAAGTGGAGAGAGACAGTGATTGCGCGGCATTTAATATTCCAATTAGTTGCCGGGGCTCCGTACGCGCGACCGTATTGCTTAAGAGCGATACCGACGAACCGACATCAGTATCGGTCCGCCCCGAGAGGACAGCAACGACGTGCTACCCGGACAAAAAGACTTGCAACTCTTTCATTATCTAGTAACATAGTATCCAGAACTTGCACACAGCAACAAGAGACGACGAAACAACCGCAGAAACACTTAAATAAATAAATATATTTAAAGAAATAATACAAACCGAACGTCGTAAATGTAAGGATAACCTTTTTTCTTATCAACAACTAAGCTTCATGGCTGTCGAAATATATATTTTTGTTAAGACAGTATAATTTAAATTAAAATGTCCATACGTCAAGACTGATCATTGTAATAATATTACTTTTACATACTGGCTAAAATTTGTCATTACGAAATCTTTGAAATGGTACAACTTAATATTATTGACGCGTCATAGGGTAACCTATATGTTTTATCACCTGTGACATTCCGAGTAGGAATATGTGACATATTGCGTTGTCGATTGCTGTGATGGTACTAGCAGAGGCAATTCAGTTATATAAATTTTTGTTGATTTTATGATTACATGGTATATTTGCTGCTGAAGTCATTAAATTCTGAAATGAAGAAAAATGTATTGTTGTGCCACTTATTATGAACTGGAGAGTACATCAGTGCTGCTTTGGAAGAACTTAAACATTTAACTGTAGAAATTTAGTGAGTACTGTAAACTGGGTATACTTTGCACCAGCATGTGTAACTGTGCACCGCCAAAAACTATTTTTTCTATGCTGATAGTTGAATAACAAGAATTTGTATTATATGGCATTAAATTAGAATTATTTTAAGTACCCAGTCATGGTGTGTATTTATTTCACCAAACGAACTAGAACAAAATATTTTTGGTGGTGCTAAGTTACCCATGCTGGTGCAAAGTATACCCTCTTTACGGATGTGACTTGAGTCTCAATTGGTGTAATTTCTTAAACAGGTGGAATAAATATTAAAAACGGTGCAGGTAAAACATAATACATTATTTTGATCTGCATATCTGAATTTCAAAATTGGTGTTGATTTGTGTCATTTTTATGTGTTAAGTACTTAGTTAAAGTTAATTTCGACTAGACTATTGTAGCAAATAAATTCCAGTAAGTTGTGATTACGTTCTCCATGTAACTTTAGCCAGTGTTTACGAAAAATAACATTAAAAAAATAATTTAAGTATTTTAAGTGGCATTACATATAAAATTCCCGCCAATGCCCTGCGTCCGGAAATAGTGTTTATTCCATCCGCAAAATGACAGTAGCGTATAATCGCTAAATAGCAATAGCGTACAACCGCTAGATGGCAGCACATATCACAAAAAATATGAAAAATATGGTTGCAGTTGCTATAATCAGAGTCGCGCTTCTATAAGTACCTTTTCTATGGCCATACGTCGGAAATAGTTCTTATTCCATCCGCAAGATGGCAGCAGCATACAGTCGCTAGATAGCAGCACTTATCATGAAAAATAAGGTTGCAGTTGCTATCGTTAGAGTCGCGCTTCTATAACTACTCCCTTTTCTATGTCTATCTCTGAGTCCGGAATGCGTGGTTTCATACAGACTGCGCCGCGAGTGTCCACTTTAACCGTTGTCATATCGTCGTACCAGGTCTAAGCAGAACTGCACAAACGTGAAAGGTAAGTATTCATTTCATATAACAAGCCCTCCACAATCTCTGCTCAATAACGGACATTGTTATAATTTCGATGTAGAATAAAACCAAATGCGTAAAAAAAAAAAAAACATGACGGGAGACAAATGAGATGCAGGTCGACCATTGCGTCTCATCATAGTTTTTTACACTGTTCATATTTTTACTATGTAAGTTCTGGGTTTTTTGTTTTTTGTGTATGGAAATTCTATTAGAAATATGACTAAACGTAGTTAGTACTGGATTATGTTCGCGATGAACTAAGTACGAGGAGTGGAGTAATTTTGGTCAACATATGACAGCAAGTTCTTGGGAAGTGGTTTGGATTAAGTGAGTAGACAGCAGCGAATTAAAACGAAGACGGTAGTTAACAGAAGTAGCCCTCGTACAACAGCATTCGCTATTTCCCACATGGGAACTGAACCTGGACCTCCATTGTAAGAAGTCAGCACTCTGGCCTCCATAGATTCAAAAGAAATACCGTAGAGCCATGGTCTTTCGTTTATTTCAAACAATCGCAAATAACTCGAATATTTTTAACCAAATGTTTTTAGAAAAAATCTGAGACTGTGTACAGTCATACGATACACAATTTCGTTTTTTTTTTTTTTTTTTTTTTTTTTTTTTTTTTTTTTTTTTTTTTTTTTTTTTTTTTTTTTTTTTTTTTTTTTTTTTTTTTTTTTTTTTTTTTTTTTTTTTTTAATAATGTACCGTTTGCTAGCAAAAAATTATTTTGCTTCATTTTGGTTTATTTTGACAACGAAATATGTTATATTTTAGGGGCGAAAATCTAAAAATCCGTTTGGTGTATTGCAACAGAAAAATTCAGATAGAAACGACGATAAGTGTTAAAACTGTAGGAATGAATTTTTGATATATGTATTAATTTGAGTTAAATAACATTTTCGAAACACTTGCAAAACTAAAGTGCGTACTTCAAATGAGTTGAAATGCGCGTGAAAACAGTTTTTTTTACGAAACTATTCTACGTGTGCACATTGTACCAATGTACTAAAAGAAAACCTCTTCGGACAATAATAGAATGTAGCTGTAAAACACCATGCTCACTAAAAACACTGCAAGCCCTCCAAAAATTCAAAACCGACCCTTTCAGACAGCTGTACTTCAAAATGTACTTGTTAGTTTTTTGTGTCCGTATGATCTATTTTTCCGTACATAATGGTACAAAGATATTGGAAAAGTCATATAAATTATATAAGAAAAAGTTATTAATTTATGTTCAATAAAAATATTTAACTACCGTATCTATATTATTCTTTAAGAAATGTTTAGTCACCATTGGTTGGACCACGTCTTCATTAATCTGAAACAAAAAAGAAAAGCGAGAAAGACATGGCATATGCGCTGCATTGTATGAGCACGTATGTGATTTAATGTTTATGATTTAAGTACTCTTGTACTGAGTAAAAAGCATGTTCGGCAAAAAATGTCTATCAGTTTCTTCTTGAAAAGGTAAGAATATGAGAAAAATAGTACTTGTAAATGTTTTGGCAAATAGTTAAAAATGTGACTACTAGAATAGTACGACCCTTTTTGTACTAATTTTACATTTACGTAAGCCATGTGAATGCGTTTTTTTATTTGTAGTGTCGTGTTAGTGAAAGAATTCATTTTTCTGAAAAATAGTATTGTCCTTGGACATAAATAATAGTCCTAGTAACGAATACGTGTTTTCGCATGATAATTGCAAGATCTGGCGCTTTTAAAAAGTGGTCTACAGGAGTCTGTCTGTTGTTTACCGTTCAGTATTCTAACTGCTAGTTTTTGCATAGAAAACACTTTTTTACTGTCAGTGGAAATGCCCTAAAATGTAATGGCGTACGTCAAGATGGAGTGAAAATATGCGAAATAGACTGTTTTTATGTGTCCTTGATTAAGATTTCAACCATATTACGTATAGCAATACCAGCAGAACTGAGTTTTGGTAAAATATATTAAATGTGGGATTTACAATTTAGGTAAGTGTCCACTTGTAGGCCAATACATTTAGTTTTAGTTGTTTCATTAAATTGTTCTGTATTACTGATGGTATTTATGTCGATCCGTTTGCTGTTCTTTGTCGAAAAATTGGTAATGTGTGTTTTCTCTATATTAAGATTTAATTTGTTGGCAGCAAACCATGAATTCAGTTCTGTAAATGTGATACTTGCTATTCGTCTAAGTTCTTCTACTGAATCGCCAGAGACTACGATACTTGTGTCATCAGCAAATAAAATGGGTGTACCGTTAGGGTTTAATGAACATGGTAAATCATTTATATACACTAGGAATAATAGTGCACCTAAAATTGTGCCTTGCGGTACACCGTTTTATTTTCATAGATTTTGAACAAAATTAATTATTTTTTTCTTTGACACATACCTTGTTGCTGTCTATCTAAAAGGTATGACATCATCAGTTTGTTAGTCATTCCTGTAAAACAATAAAATCTTAATTTTTCTCTGAGCAAGTTATGATTTAGACAGTCAAAAGCTTTAGTGAGGTAAAATTCCTATAGAAGGCAACTTTTTATCTAATTAATTTAGAATACTGTGAGTTTGATAGTTGCATAATTTGTTGATATGTATTTTCAAAAGTCAAATTGGACATTTGATAAAATGTTGTATTTTTCAATGACTTTTGAAAAAGAAGTGAGCAGAGAGATTGGTTGCAATTGGCTGCACTGGTACAGTCCCCTTTTTAAAACAGCGGTGTGACAATAGCCCATTCGAGTCTGTCAGGAAACAAACCTGTTTCAAAGATGGAATTGCAGATGTGGCTTAGTGGGGAACTAAATTCGAAAGCACATTGCTTTAACAATTTAGGGGCCTACAACTGATACCATAATATCCGCTGGACAGTTTCGGTTGTAAAGAATGCATTGTTCTCTCTACTTCTTCTGGGGTTGTATAAGTGAATCTCATAGCAGGATATTCTGTACCCTGAATAACAGGAGTGGATGGTATATGTTATTTAGCGGTTTTGTTTAGTTCGACTGCACTTAAAAAGTATGAACTAAATGTAACTGCAACTATTTTAGAGTCAGCGGATACAGAATCATTAGCTCAGTTGAGCATGGCTCGCGTGCGTTACCTCTTGTGTTTTTATGAAGTTCCGTGTGGTTTTTATTCTGTTTTCTGAGTTTTCAATAAGGTTGTTGAAGTAATTATTTTTGCACATTTTATAACATTACTTGCGGTTTTGCAGTATATCTTGTAATATTACATGAAATTAGGATTGCCACTAACTCTCGCTACTTTGAAAAGTTTCCTTTTGTTTTCACAAGAAATCTTAATTCCTTTGGTGAGTCATGGATAACAGGATGAATGTGAGGCTCAGATAAAAACTTGCACTGAACTTTGTTACAGATTTTCCACCAAGAAAAGGATACGGTCGCCGCTTAAACCTCGCTCTTTAGTATTGCAGTGCTTTCGAAAATATTGTTTTTAACGCAAAATAACACGTATATCAAATATTCATTCTTAAATATTTAACACTTATATATCAACATTTTTATCTGAATTGTTCTATTGCAATATACCAACCGGATTTTTAGATTTTTGCCCGTGAAATAACACATATTTTACTGTAAAAAAATTAAGCAAAATATTTTGCTAGCAAACGGTACATTATTTTAAAAAACGCACTGGCAAAATTGTGTATCATATGAGTGTACACAGTCTCACATTTTTTCGAAGCATTTGGTTTAAAAATATTCGAGTTATCTGCAACTGTTTGAAATAAATCAAAGATCATGGCCTTAAAGTCTCATAGTAAGATTGGATTGGCAGGAATCTTGCAGGTTAGTTCAGCGCTTAGCTCGCTGTGGTGATGAGACATTTTATTCGAGCTGTGAGGTTAGCTTTGTCACTTCTGAACATCTGATACGCAGATAGACGGCGCCCTTATGGGGACACTTGACCGAAAATTTGTATTATTTTTAGTAAATCTTATATATACTATGTATGAATGAGATATAGTTTATTTTGTAGACATATACTGTGACTACTTTTACTGTAAACGGGATGTCAAAGTGCAGTTTGCATAAAACGGTTTTACGTTTTAAAGGAAACATACTGACTTACCGTACTGAAATAATTCACAATGAATAACAATGTTGTAGGTTACAGGGTCTCCTATGTAAAAACAATAAATAAATAATATATTTTTGTAGTTAAAAAACTACTGACATTAAAACTTAAAATATTCAAGAATATTATTTTAATACAATAATTATATTATTCTCTATGTTTGTGTAGGAGACCTTGTTGCCTTCAAAATCGTTATTCAATGTGAACATTTTCAGTTCGGTAAGTCATGTGGTTATCCTTTAAAACGTGAAACCGTTTTATGCAAATTTGGACTTTACCATGAAAGTTTAAAAATGTTATTACAGTGAAATATAGTCGCAATACATGTCTACAAAACAAATCATATCTCGTACAAATATAAAAAATATTAAAACAATAAAAATGTTGGCTCAAGCACCTAGAGCTCATGGCATAAAAATTAAAGCTGAAAGAGGTTATCGAAATCCACAGGAATCGCATTGATAATATAAAAGCAAGAAATCTTGCTATAGTATTGGCTTATCATTTTAAATAAGTGTCACGTTCCTTTTGTGTAATACCTACATATGTAATAATTGAAGTTACAAAGTTACGGTCTCGTTAATAGTACATTAGAAATCCACTACAATAGTAACATGTTTGTTTACAGAGTTATCAAAAACCAAATTCAAGGATTATTCTCGTATTGGTTTTCCATATCGACTCTCAGATTTCTGCAAATTTTTAAACGCTTTAGTATACTTACCTACCTCGCCCTCTTCAAGCGATCTTCAGCTAGACCACTTTAACTTTGTACCACTCAAATGTTGATTACTGAAATTACAGTTAACAATCTTTTCCTGAATGATGGGCATGTATTTCTCGAAAATCTGCGAATAGTGAGGTAAAATTAACTGAGAATAAGCGGAAATCACTTTAAAATCAGTAACTTGAACAATCAGCATGATTTCACTTACTTAAGTTGCTCTTTTGCAGAGGAATTTTATAGTTTTGATTATAATTGTTGACATAAGCCACTGCTGCAATACGTCGTTCTAGAAACCTATACGAGTAAACAGTAAAGGAAACTAGCCAAGGTTAGCTTAGTGAGAATATACGAGGAATCTTTCTGTTTTATTTTGTGTCGTCGTCGTTGTTTCGTCTCTGAAGTTCTCGTTGTATCAGCCAGGCTTGTAATCTGAACCATTATTATGGGCGTAAATCGTTGCGCGCGAATGTTGCCAACATGAAATATAAAGAAAAAACTAAAAGTCAGTTTTAGCTGTCGCCAACAGCCATAACGTAATATAGTCGTATACAGAAAGACAGCACAAAAATAAGGCAGAATACCAAGCAAGTTATTTCGCTTCGAAATATAGTCGTATTCAGAAAATGAATAATAATATAATCACATTAATGTGCATGTAAATATGTAAAAAAGAAAAGGACGAGGAAAACGATAGCAATGTAGGCTTGTTTTATTTTCACTCAACGAAAAAAAAAATTACGTGTACATGCCTTTTAATCAACTCTAATATCACATATGGCCAAGTTCTCTGTTCATTTTTGTAGCATTGGCTGCAAAAAAAAAATCACAATTTAAAAACAATACTACAAACGTGTCCATAAATGTGACTATATTTATTTTAAAGTATGCGAAACGTAGTATCCGTTTTTGGTGCGAATTATATTATTAATCTGAGACAATTTTTATTACTATTCAGGCCTCAAAATGGCAAAAACTAAAGTTTTGACATTAGGCACCTGCCTGTAATTTGCAACTTGGGGAATTTTTCCAGATAAATTACTATATATTTGATACATTTTATATTTGCTAATACATATGTCTCTTCTATGAAATTCACTAATTATACGTAATATCTTGACAACTATCAAAAGTATCGTTGACATAAAAAAATAATTAATATGGGCATTTTACTGTCTACTATGAACTTTGCAAGTTCATAGTATAAATTTGAATCCATGAAACTCTCCGTGTATATGGAGATTTTTATCAGGCATTTATGCATATTATGCGAGAAAAATAATAGGGTGTAAAAATTTTTATGCAACGAAAAGTTATCAGATATAATGTAGAGGCCTATAAGCTGTATATTATTAGATAAATTAAAAAAAATGTGATCTTGTTTTGCTGCCGGTCATCTCTTCTTTGGAAATAACGTCTAACGACTACTCAAGTCGCGTGACTCTAGCAGGAAACATAATAATGAGACTACCGTGACTGTGCGCCATTAAAATAGCCGAAACGATATTAAGGCTGTAGGATTATATGGTGAAGGATGAGTGAGTGTTGCCAGAAATACTGGTATAGAGGTATACGAGAAATTATTTTTATCCTGGTGGACAAAAATACCTAACTAATTTACTAAGAAAACTTAAAAAATGCTATTTCTTAGAGTATCATACGTATATAGAAAAAAACAGATTTATGATGTCTTATGCCTGGATCACTCCTGTGCCATTGATTATATTTGGCAACACTGGGCAGCTAGTTTATCTCTGGACCACGGTCGTAGAAGAACAGGTCTGGACACTCGCCTATCTAACAATGTATTTTACTTGACCCCCTTGTTGTTTGGCTGTAGTTCGTCAAGTTACCGAGAATATCGTATTTTTTGGCGCTGTTTTCCGGGCGGTCGGACTCAAACTCCGCTCACTTTTTTCCATTGTTAAATTTATAAAATAAATAAATATTGCTGAAGCCTTTTCTTAAATTTGTGAGCGAAGAAAGTATTTCATAAATTGATAAAAAATACGTATTGATAAATTGGTTATCTTAGCGGAAAGGAAGTGGGCGGAGTTTAGTCCGACCGCCGTAACATCAGCGCCAATAAAACACAATATTCTCGGTAACTTGGTGAACTGCAGCCAAACAACAAGGGGGTCAAATATCCAGGCGAGTGTCCAGACCTGTTCTTCTACGGCCGTGCTCTGGACCGATAAACACTTTCCTTGGGTTCCGCAAGTTGGATATTTTCGCAGTATGAAAGCCTAAGCTGAAAGGTAGTTCAAATACTTGAGTTTCTAATGGCATGTTTCAGAAAAAACGTACAAAAACAGTATTTATAGTTAATTAACATTATCTGGGCTAGAAAGGCATGTGAAATCTCATTTGTACCCTTCTTGGCCGTTGCGCAAAGTTTTCCGTTCATTACATATTATTGAGGAAGTCAATATTAGAAATCTCTCTCGGCCGTGCTATGAACGCTGCGTAAGTGGTGGTGGGGCTGTCAGCTCGCTGCATCCAAACTGTAGTATGTCTTTTTTACAGTTCTGAAGACCATTGTGTGTCTAAATTTCTACAGAAAAATAATTTTCGTTTTTATGTACTGCTCAGTTTGAGAGCCAGCTGAATGTGTGTGACCATTTCAGGTAAGAATTACACCTTTTGACATTTGAGTTCTCGTGCGTTTTCACAGCTATTGCCTTGGAATGAGCAGCGTTTTCCTCTGCAAGAAGTGCATTTGTAAAGTGTGATCTTTTGAGCCGCAATAAAATGCCCGATACTTCGAGAGTGTTCCTAAGACATACGTTACTCGGGAAAAATTTTTGCTCAGAAAGTTGGCAAAAACTATTGTCTAGGATTGCTGTTTTTTACTTTCGTAAATTGGCTTCGAGAAACGTACAGTTCTTAACTGATGTCTTTAGTGCTGCATTAATTACATACCACGCACTCTTAAGGCGCCCGCCTGGCGGCCGTGTGTTTGTGTGGGTGAGGCACGGCGCCAAGGGCGATGTTGACCGGCTCATCTGGTGCGGTATCACCTCTACCGCAAGACACTTAAACGACATGTCTCCAAAGCAGTTCCACACGAATCCCGTAACTAGTTTTTCAGATATGACGGTTTGAAAATGATAGTTTTAGCCATTTTTAAGTACTCCGGAACTATTTTTCTAACTGGCGTGATGTTTTGAAACTTCATTTCCGTCATATTATGAAGTATACTTTACTTTCGTACGTTGACACGTTGGGTACGTGTGGAATATCTTCGTAAAAAACCGGTTAACGAACATACTGTAACGTATTTTAAGGCGACCGCCTGGCTGGGGCTCGAATTGCGTGCTGCGTCCACCATGCTTATATACGAAAAGAAAACATGACTTATAAGACACCACGCACATTGGAAGCATATTATTTTAAAGCCCTCAAACTTGGCTAAAATCGGCTTTCTCACGCGGTTGTTTCTCAAGATATATGTAACGGATTTGTTCGAAATTAATGTCTACAAGTACACTGGACTTTGCTACAGTGATGCGTTCAATAAAATGATAGGGTCAACGCTTGAAGTCCCACAGTAGGAACGTTACGGCGGGAACACTGCGACTTTGGCCGTAGAGGCGATATTACGATACATATGCCGGCCGACGTCGCTCGTAGCGCCTTATCGATTTTCGCTTCACACATACAAGCTTATCGATGGTGCTGATGCAAAACCTCGTATATCACAATTGGAAAGAGCTCAGTTGGGCGGATAAACTGGAGATGAAATCTTACTGGCGGGGAAGGAATTTTACAGCCCTTTAGTTTGCATCAGTACAATAAAATGTGCTTTGGAAAAAAACTAATTTATTGGACATTTTTGTTATTGCCGAGGAACAATGTGTAAAAATGTAAATACTGCCAAAAATTGACATACGAGGTTTTGCATCTGCAGCATCGTTATCCTTCACCAGGCGGCCGCCGTAAGCGCAGGAAGGCGACGCCCTTAAGCAAATCAAGGGTGTGGGACGCGACCTTGGAGAAAACTCGGCAGCAGATTGGATGCACTTTGAATAGCTGCGGTAAAGCGGGCCCTGCAGGTGTTGCGGGGGCGTCGTGACGTCAGAGAGAGATAACAGCGCCGCCCTACCACACCCTTGCTGGCTTGGCGTCTCGCAACAATCATGCTGATTAGCGGGGCGCTCCTCACGTCCTAGTGACGACAGAGCCGCTGTGACGTAAGTACGTCAAGATATTCTGCCTACCAAGTTACAGAATAATTTAAATCACTATACATAATCCTCCAGTAGCAACCACTAGCGCACCGCGCGAATCCTGAGTCAACTTCACGCTAGAAATCGTTCGCTGAGACGTTTTTCCTCCCTTGTGCAATGAACGTGGTTTCTGAAACACACTCAAGTGCATTAGAAATTACTGTCAAAAAATACCATTGCCAAATTATGTGAAGTTATAGGTATTCTGTGAATTGTTGCGTTTTACGATCGCTAGAGACACTGGTACATCGCGAGAAAAGTTGACTGCTCGCTAGGCTCCAACATACTATGTATAACTCTGAAGGTTTTGCACCTATATTGCCTATAGTTTATATGAAGCACTGTGTCCCTCTTCGACAGACCCAATTATAACTGTACAGTTTTAACACAGAACGTGTGTGATTTGCCAGAAAACTGTTCACACGTGTAACGATTGAGATACTACAGTTTATTGGAGACTATGTTAAATATTTTCGCGCTTTTCCAGTGTCTCTTAACGATCGCCAACGTTTGAACTAGGAATAACATTTATCTGCGAAACAGCACCTTTTTTATTTGCAAATTAAGTCTGCGTTTTTATTGCTCAAAGTACAGCGGCGTCGAGCATGGTAGCATAACTGATAGGAACATTAATTTTTGAATATCGTATGTTGTTCTGCCACGTGTATTTCAGTTGCGGTTTTGTGTTTCGTGTTAGAATACTGTATAATGTGCACATATTTATGTGATTCGTAACGGCAGTATACATTTTAGTCCATACACAGGTAATTGTATAGTCGTTTACTCGCAGCTATTTATAATAATAATATTAATGACTTCATCACCTTTTTTTTTTAAAGAGTAAGTATTATTGATAACGTTTTTGAAGCGGTGTAATATAGATGTAAACATTCGTAGAAGCCATTGTAAATAAAAGCTCGTGGCAATGTTTAGGTTTACATGCAGCGGAAAGACACAAAATGGCGGAATATAGAAACGAATCAGGGCTATTTTAGAGTGATCATCTTTACCCCGAATCGCCTATACACAAATGTACACCGGGCAGCATTTTTTAGGGATAAAACAAAGGCAACGTGAGGGTTATGTCGTGCATAATGCTGGTGCAGTTGCTTTCGTCTCGTGGGTGATAATATTCGTCCACCATAGAACTGAGTTAGTGGACGACATGTTCGATGAGGAGAGAAGATGTCTGGCTCAATCGCAGAAGATGAACGAATGCCCCCGAACATTCCGAGAAGCAAGAAGGTTAAGGAGGTAGTTTCCTAGATATATTTATTTTACGTTTGCTTGCTTGTAACTTATTTTATGACTTAGTTTTGAAATTCAGAACCAGCAATGACATAGAGCACTACTTAACAGAATATTATAAGATTAAGAGAGCTTACTTCTATAAAGATATGCAAACGCATATGAAGGGTTTAGAAGTCAAGAGGTATAAGTGCATTTTAATGAAACATTAATTTTGTGCATATTTTGGTAGTTAAAATGTGAAGTTAATAATTTTGTGTCCGAGAGGAATGTGTGACCCACTCCTGGGCCATAATTTGGTGTTGTTTTAAAAAAACAGCTGTCTAAATGCTCTTAGTGTGAGAAGCGAAACTGTTATGAACGTCACTTATACCCTTTGGCTTCTAAGTCCTTCATATGATATCAAAATAACTGTTAACACATCGTCTATTTCCTACACATCATCATCTTAAATAATAGTCATACTTTCATGTTGTGGAGAAATTTAATTAAGAACACTATTTTAAGGAAACTTTCCCTTTAACGCGACCCCGGCACTCTATTGGAATGGACAACGGCGTGTCTTGGCCATGGTCTTAGAAGTTCAGGTCTGGACACTGCTATAAAATATTGACCCCCTTATGACTGATTTTAGTACCTTTACTATCCACAAAAATGAATGGAAACTGGTGGCGCCACTAGCACACTCTTGCTAGTAATTATTTTTCCAACATTAAATGTATTATATTTTAAAAGTACAAATATTAGGAACTTACTTAAATTTAACCAGAATATGTTTAAACACTTGAGTTTTGATTAAAATAACGAACTTCTCTTCACAACAGCCCCACTGCGATAGTGGCGCCAACAGTTTCGTTCAGTCATAAGAGGGTCAAAGATAAAGCATTGAAGAGTAGGTGAGTGTCCAGACCTGTACTTCTAAGACCGTGGTCTTGGCAGTAGACTGATAGCTAGTGACTTTGGCCGTGGGCGTTTCAGCTGTTCGTATACCGCATAATAAGCACACCATGCGAATCCTCGGCTAAATAAAGACGAAAAAGTATGTGGCAACATCTTGTAAGGCGACACTGTATGCGCACCATGTAGCAACACTGCATGGAGATAGTCAGTTAAACGTAGAATTATGTTTGGACTGCTCGGATTTTAAATTGCAGGTCAGAACAATAGTGCATTACGTCACCTTAGTAGTAAAAGCTTGTAACTACATGTTATGAAGGTTGGACATTCGAGCCCTTTTAAACCATCATAATAAGGTGTATACAAAGAAATATTGTTAAAAGTAGATATAAAAATTTCATTTATAATAATGTTGTACAAAACTTTGTATTTTTCTCAGTGCGGGGGGAATAAAATAGTTTTTCTCTTCTTTTTCTGAATGGATGCGAAATGGAGTTACTAGGTTTTACTATTAAGGTAACGGTAGCAAGATAAGTAAGACACGTGTGGAGCGCAAGAATGGACTAACTACAGTGCTATGATGCCACATTGTGCGTGTAAAATGTCATCGTACGTTTTACTACTAACATTTCCGTCTCCAATTTATCCCAGGATTGGCGTGGTTTACTCATTATGCGGTTGTTTGTGGACATCCTGTATATAACGCTGCCGTTCCGTCAATCGCCGAGTATGAACGAATGCTTCCGAGTATTTCCGAGGAGCGAGAAAGAAAAGGGTGTTCGAATGCGTTAAAATCATAGTTTTATATTTGTACGAAATAGTGCTAGTTTTATAGACGATACTTGTGAGTGTAGTTTCTCCTTACGAAACAATTTTAGCTCGCAAAGTATTCTCATAACGGTGCATCAAAGACAAATTTTGCACGTTACGTGGACATGAAAATTGTAAAAACCAACTGACTTACCTAAATAAAATAATTCACGCCGTTAACTAACATTCCATGAGCTACGCAACAAAGCATTTAGAAGACCACACGAAATATTTTGAATTTTTTTAAAAACCACTAAAGTACAAGAAAAAAATTGAAAACTCAGCAATTTTTTTTAAATAAAAAATAGTTAACTGAAAGTTTTTTAATACATTGTTAGATGGCATGTTATTTCACGTACGTAAGTCTGTTAGTTTTCACTATTTTATTTGGCAGCAGATGATGCTAATTTTGACTTTGACGTAGCCTACTATTATGAGAAAACTGCGCCAGTAAAATAGTTTCGTAAGAGGAAACTGCACTCACAAGTTTCGTCTACAAAACTAACACTATTTCATAAAATTATAAAATTATGAATTTATCACGCTTGAACACCCTAACAGGGCGTGGTACATAATTCAACGCTAAAATTATTAATATATAACAGTATGTTCCTTGAAGCCAATTTGCGAAAGTTAAACAATAATAATCCTAGACAATAGTTTTAGACGACGTTGTAAACAAAATTGTTTTTAGTTGTTACGAACTTCTGAGGCACAATCTCTAACGCCGGAACCTCGTGCATTTATCTGCGGTGCAAGAGATCACGCGTAAGGAATTAGTAATTCTGGATAAATATTTACTCATAAAGTTGGCAAATACCTGGCGCTAGTATACAACCATTATCAAGGATTGTCATTGAGTATTTTTTCCATATTAGCTTCGAAAAAAAAAAACGTAGAAGTTAATGTATGATTAGAGCGTTTATTTATCTACCACGCACTCTTAAGGCGACCCAGACGCAGCAATGGGCATGCCTCTCACGTCTGCATCCTGGCGGGCGCCACCAAGCGAGGCGCCATCTCGGAGCGTCGTCTGGCGCTCTGCACGCCAGTCACGCCAACCCAACAATTCAACACAACTGATTACGTTACTTCCCTCTTGAATATTACAGCTTAGTTTGTAAACTAACGCCGCCTTTAATGGTTGGCGAACCTGGCTTTTGAGACGTGCTGTAGGGTGGTACGGAAAGTAATATTCTTGTGTAACTATTAAGAGTATTTCCAATGCGTTTACCAACGAAAAGAACACACACTTCAAACTGTGCCCCTGTGATTTTAAAAATGCCGTCCGATAGTTAAAATCATTATTTCCAAGCTCCTCAAAAGCGCTAAAAATTACTGTTTGAAGTTGTTGTAGCTGATAAAATATCAACCGTAATCAAGAAACTAAATCATGTAAACCTGAATTTGACTTTACAACATTCTTTCCACAAATGAAATAACATGGTCATCGATTGATGTCCAGTTGATAAATGGTTTCTACGAAAACACTGCACTCTAGTTTAGTCCTTCGCGCCTAGAGGCGATGAGGTGTTGGACGGACGTGTTATATTAGACTAATCGTCTTCCCCGTTTCCGTGCCTCGAACGTAAAAAAAAAAAAAAAAAAACTAGCGTCCACTAACTATTAACCCTCCCAACACCGCTTAGCATTTCCGTCGAGCGCTCTTCAAAACGCGTGTCTTCCTAGTTGGAGCCTACCTCCGTACCGCAGTGGCGGTCCCCGTATTTTCACATGTGGGAACCGTGCCGGACGATTCCGCTGGTCGGCGATCTCCCGTTTCTCCCGCCCGTCAATTCCGGCACTGCTCCATATTCACATCATGTCACCCCTCACCAGCGCTAAAGACCTCGATGTTAAGGGGCCCGCCTCGTTGCCATAAAATCGCGCTGCAGTGTGTTTGAAGAACACGTTTTACATAGAAACAAATACACGTGTGTTCACGCCGTTTGTCTATGAAAAGAACACACACTTCAGACGACTGCCCTTAAGTACTTTCAAGACAACACATGTATTATAAATCCCCTTTTAGGGCACGTCAAAATGGGTTAAAACTGAGTTTTCGGGCTGCTATAGCGGAAAATATACTAGCCGGATGCATGTGAAAGCACTTAATGGCAGTGCATTGGACTTTAGTAAAGTGATTTCGTAAATAAAACAACAGGGTCACAGCTTAAAGTCCCATAGGAAATTTGTTTCTTCATGATGACTGCGCGCCTTACGCGTAGAGGCGATGCACCATTGTATGGCCCGTACGACGTCGCCCTTAGCACCATACCTCACTCACACAAACACATGTGCCACGAGGCGGGCCCCTTAAGTGCTGAAGAAAATCTCTTCACTCACTCCGTACCGTAGTCGGTAAAAGTAAATAAATAAATATCGTACGACGATGCTACCCGAGGCGCCAGAGTATCACACCCCGAATGCAGAATCGTTCTATGAGTGTGAACCTGTAGGAAAACTGCGTACCCAGAAGGATGACGTGAAATATGGCCCTACGATTGACAAGCGCCGGAATGTGATGGACGAGGGAGATGGGAGGTCCCCGAGAAAACCCGCCGGCATGGTTGCAACATGTGAACATCTGGGGACCGTCCCCGCCGGGGATCGAACCCGGATCGCCTTGGCGGAAGGCGATTGGTCTGACCACTCGGCCACCGCGGCCCCAGCGTGGTCGGTTAGGCGCCACTACAGTGCGAGAGCTCCTGGGTTTGAATCCCAGCTCAGGCGTAGATGTTGTGTTGCCCCTTCACCTCACTTCACCATCGTCGGCTCTCAAGAAGGCGTGGTACATAATTCAACGCTGAAAGCTTTAATCTATAACTGTAGGTTTCTTGAAGCCAATTTGTGAAAATTAAACAATAGCAATCCTAGAAAATTGACTTAGCCAACGTTTCAAACAAAATTGTTTCCAGTGTTACAAACTTCTGAGGCACATCTCTAACGCAGGAACCTCGTACATTTAACTACGGCGCAAGAGATCACGCGTAACGAATTAGTAATTTTGGATAACTTTTACTTATAAAGTTGGCAAATACCATTATATAGGATTGTCATTGAGTGTTTTATCCTTATTGGCTTCGAAAAAAGAAATCAATTTGATGTTTTCAGCGTTTATTTATCTACCGCGCACTTAAAGGCGGCCGCCTACCCCACGCTTCAAATGCGTTACAGTGTTAAGTTTTAATATTTAAAAAAAATTACAATTTCTGCCAGCTGTATTTTCAATACTTTGACTCGAAAACCATTTAAATATCACCAATTCGAGCACTAAAATCCGAATTTTCTCGGAGGAGGACCCCCGGATCCCTCACCACTTTAATAAGTTGTAGGAAAAAATTAGGAAATAAATTTCTGTCCACTGTCCTGCTCCCCCTCCCCCACAAGAATACCTACCACCGCCACTGTTCTACATAATAAATATTTACTAAATGCTACTTCCGCAGTGCATTTTTCACACGATATGTTATTGAACTCAATGGTAATACTGGTTTCATTCTTATTTCTCCGATATTTTAAACACAATGCATTCAGTTTCATTTTGTAGTTGTTTTGGTAATAATGTAGACTATACGGTTTATATTTTTTTGCCAAATCGTCTGCTAACTTTCGTTTACCCCGCTCGAGGACAGAGCAAGTAAAGAGTTTATTGAGATGTCTTCAAGTGAAATTTCGAACACGGGTAATTTTCACTCGGGTTAAATTTCTTATAGTTTTAGCATGAAATTTAGACTGACCTACCGAATATCTGTGAATTTTCAAAAACACTTCTTGTGTAAAATTTTGACAATTAAGTACTGAAATCTTTTGTACAGATAAACTATTAAAGGAAATTGCCAGCCTTAAACTTCAAGTTTTAAAATTATGTTTTTAATGATTTTCTTTAAGGACGGCGTGGAATTAAACCACGACATTCAGAAAATTAAAGGAATTAAAATATTTAGCATGCTTTTCGTCAGTCACATACAGAGTTACTATGCGTAATATAATAAACGTGGTACTCTTAATACAGTTTTAAGAATTTACACAGTTTAAAGCCACAGACTGAAATTTATACCGTACAGAACTGTAGTCTGAGGGAAAAAAGCACGATAAACAGCAAGGTATAAAAGAAGAAATAAAATTCAGAGATTGGTTTGCTTTCAATGCATGGGATGAATATGGCTTTTGAAGCAATCGTCGGAAGTTAACAGAAGATACGGCTAACCCTCCAAAACTTATGCAGAACGTACCATACAAAACGTGCTGGGCGAAACACACGCACACACTAAAAAAAAATCCGAGATTTCAGCTGTTAAAATTATTGGCAGTGTATTTCTCGGGAGCAGTTAAAAAAAAAAAGTATGTTTCCGCCTCGTTTCCAGCAGAACACAGCCACCAATCAGAGAGACCCGGCAACATGGCCGCAAATACACGCAACGTAAATCAAGGCTCACCTAGCAACCGTAGATGCATATGCTAATGTACTTTCTGGTATTGGTCTGCACAGTTCTTATTAATGAACGTTCCAACGAACAAGGGTACAGGCGGTTGTAAATTTTCAAATTTACCTCCAGGAATTTCTGAACGCAAGTTTTGGAAACTTTTTTTTTTTTGTGGTACATTTGTAGTTTCATGAAAACTGCTAGTGCATTTCCACAGCTTTATAGTTGTTCCAGTTGCCTTAAATTTCTGTACTATTTAAATCGTTTTATTTCGTATTGGCCGCATAAACAAATTGGTTCTTTGATTATTTGCATTGCCAGCGACGAGAAAATGTTGGATTTGTCGCATTGCATTGGAGACTCGGTATTAAAGAATCGATAAAGGTGAACTAGACAAGCCCATCAAATGCCACATCGCCTCTGCTCACGAACTTCAAACTAGCGTACCAGCTTTGCGCTAGGTTTTAAATTGGTGGTTGGTCATATATTGTATATAGGCCGTTCACAGTAAAGTGAGCAATGTATAAAGTTTTCTTTTACCCGTCATGCAGCTATCTTGACTATATTTAATATGAAAACTTCTAAGTAACTAAATACCAGTGTAAGCGTTTCAATAATCTCAAAAGTTAACATCTATTGGCCCAATAAAACATATGTTTCAGTTAATTACAAGTTCTACTGAACGCCCATCTTAAAGTGGACAGCCTATAACTGCAATGTCTGTTGTAAAGTTCAGTCCAATAACGTATCTCAGATTTGCACACATCCCTTTTTTAGTACATTTTGAGGTACATTAGTTTTAACTATGTCGGAAGGATTTGAAACAGTTTTTCGTCTGCTCTTGATATGAACATCCCGTATAAAAATTCTTCTTACGAATACTGTAATTTCCAGCGCACAACAACGAGTATGTGTTATAAAAATTAAAATTTTAGGCACTTACAGCAAAAAAAAAAAAAAAAAAAAAAAAAAAAAAAAAAAAAAAAAAAAAAAAAAAAAAAAAAAAAAAAAAAAAAAAAAAAAAAAAAAAAAAAAAAAAAAAAAA
>PNEQ01088001.1:0-15422 GCA_003012365.1 Medauroidea extradentata | reverse complement strand
AAGACTGCTTTTCGCATGGACAGCTATAGCTACTTATCCTTCTGCAGAATTAGTTCAACTAGCCGCTTGGACATTCTAACACTTGATGACTGAAGTACCAATCTTGTGTACAAAGAGGTTTTTCAATTAAAGTAAATATTATCAGTTACGAATAATACTCGCGAGCAAAGCCGCGGGGGACTGCTAGTATTTATATATAAATATATATAATGGGGGTTCTAAAATATATCATCATCGAATTACTTACCTCTTGATTGAAACAAATATTTTATTTAATGTGACAGGTATATTATTTTATTTTTTCGTGTCAAAATTAAAAACAGAAATGCTAAGGAAAATATATACACCAATATTTTGCCAAAGTTTTTTTTAATTAAGTAGTTTTCTTGCCCCCTTTTTTTTAATTTTGCCTATTCCTTATCAGCTTGTACATGAATATGAGGATTTAATAAATAAATCTATTTGCGTGAATTCATCAATTGAAGACATGGATTATAGTATACTGCAACCTAAATTGTGTTTATTCTTTTTCAACCGTTATCTCACTGTGTTTTTGTTGCACCAGAAATGTATTTTTATTTATTTCTAGCTGTCCCGTTGTGGCTTTGCCCGCGTATGCTTTAGAAAAGAGAATCTAACTTTTAATTACGTATTAATTGATGGTGTTACTATATTCTCCGTATATCTTTAACAATTAAAAATAGTATCTCTGCTGAGCAATTCTCTAATGTTCTACTCAAAATTGGCGATGGGTCTTATCCTGAATCTGATGGACAAATTATCATACCTGTAAACCTAGGAAGAGTATAGTAATGAAAATTGCTGATCTCTTAGAAAATGTATAGGCCTATCCTGATATATCCTGCATTAGTGAGAAGCGCATTGACTGGTTGTGCAAACGTGCAATTCTGACACCTAAGAACAACAGGGCCGATGAAATTAATGACATATTGCTGAAAGATAGAACATTGATCAGCACACCAAGCTGGAAGTACGTGATGAAACAGAAAACATCTCCAAATGATGTTCGAAAGAAAAGAATTATGAGCTAGCGGTTAAATAATACAACAAATACAAACAGCTGAGCGTACTTTAATTGCAGAACCTCTTTGTTTTTAATTCGTCTTTATTTATCTATGATAATCAATAATTCACTTTTGTAGAGCGAAAAACATATCGATTGCAACTTTTCAGTTATTTCTCCGTGGTCAATATACACTTTTCGTGATTTATTTAATATTTTACGACTTTTCACGCCCGTAATTGTCAAATTTCTAAAAATCCTGAATTCTGTTTTTAGATATTTACGTAAGCTTCACTTTAAAGCAAAATTCACCTCGATTTCTCGAATGGTTTGGGAGATACGGATGATTAATTGAATACACGTTTCAATTTTTTACCGTCTTTCAAGGTCGAATTTTTAAAAAATCTTAAAACCACTTTTTAGGCATATACATGAGCGCCATTCTGCTGCAAAGGTCACCTCGATGTCATAGGTGGTTTAAGAGAAATGGAGGCTTTATTGAAAATACATTTAACGGCTTTTCATCCCCTTACTTACCAAATTTCGAAAAATTAAAAAATTATCAAATTTACATTTGCTTAGGCAATGTTTTGAAGTAAATTTACTAATAATATATAATCTGGTTAGAGAGTTTTAGTTGATTTCTTTGAAAAAAAATGTGTTTACCCTTTTCACACTTTAATTTTCTATTTTCGAAAAAATCCTTCATTAGTGGATGCCTGCACCGTCGTGAGGGGAAGCTACGTTGAATAGTTCACGTTTCTTGGTTCAGCTGTTTGGTCTGTGCGTTGATGAGTGAATGAATGAGTGAGGCTCTTCATTATATATATAGATTCTGGGGAAAATTCATTATGTCTAGTTTCGTAGTAGCGGATTTGTAGTTGAAATTTCAAATTAACTAATTTTACAGGTTCGGATGCGCCTCTATTCTTCTCCTCTCGTGATTATGTTTTGGACACCGAATGATAACCTCAACATAAAATTAATTTTTTAGAAGTAATATTTTCTTCTAATGATTATAATGTACGAATACGTTCAGAAAGTTCCATAAATAAGTACAGATACCCCAAAGGTTCCAACGAAAAATAATTCGACAAATATGTTACCAACCTATGACTGGCAGCCAACTGAACGAGTGGAAAACGTCATGGAAAGAGAAGGTAATGTTCCTTCATATTTGTGTTGTACGGATAACATCTAATTCTTCCAAAACCATGCTTTTTTTTCACATTAAGCTTCAAACACGCCACAAGACACAGAAATATGCATGTGAGAGATTGACATTTTTTCCCCCGGAATATGGCACTAACGCTTCAATTTGAACTGAACGTGTTGTTTACTGTGATTGATGATAGTAAAAATATAAACAAAACGCTGAGATTTTTGAAAGTTAGTACAGATAAAACAGACAAGATGCAATCTTAAATAATGTTGTTTGCTTTAAAAAGAGAGAGTAAATGTCTAACTAAGGTGGTGGTTTCCTTTGAAATGTTTCCTATGATCAGTTATAATTACAATACTTCATAATCAAGGCAATCTAGCTTGAATTTCCGGTGGAGTCAACCCGACTTCCTCCATACGGCATTCGAGCCGGGGATGCCGTTGGACTGCGGGTTTATTCAAGGATCTCTCATATTCCCTGTCTCGTGATTCCGGTACAGCTACATACTCTAAATTAAATTTATTTTCGTTTCAATATTATGATTAGCTTAAATTTAATTTATGATGCCTTATTTTATAGCATACCCTCATCGAGAGAATATTAGAACGAAGAAAAAATTGTATAATTTGGTGAGTTTCCTTGGTTTTGTAAATAAATATTCTAATTTGTGTCGCTGAGTCAATTACATTTTACGGAGCATTCAGGATTAGCCACCACACCAGGATTTTAAAAAGAGCTTGCAGCTTCCCCGCCGTCCTAATTCCCACCCGTCTCTTCTCGCCAGTCGTGCAAGTGAAACACAGACGGCATTCCTCCAAACCCCGCGTTCTTCCCGTCTTCTCATCCGGCCGCAGACTTATTAAAAACCTTTGATTTAATTAAAGCAATTAGCTGCCGCTTGCCAGAAGGAGCCCCTCATCAGTTTGCATGCCGTGGTGTTCGCGAACATCTGTCTCGTCCCTGCCTTAGCTTCAGCTGTCTTGAAGAATATCTGCAATCTCGTTAATGAGACACCTTGCGGAACTGATCTCCGTCTACGACTACCTACAATAAATGTTAGTTCCGTGCGCAAGCTTCTGGAACTAACCTGGTACTACAGACAATGCACGAGGTGTGTTCCGAAAGTAAGATTCGTCTGTGTGTGTTTTTTATACACACAAACTTTATTGCCGAACAAAACTCACCATGATATCACAAACTATACACCTTGCATTATTTTTCGACTTAGTGAGTGAGTAAGAGATTTAGATCACCGCTTAACATCTAGGTCTTAAGCGCTGATAAGGGTAATATGATAAGAGCAAAAATTCTTGAACTGAGAATAATTTCTTGACTCAAGAATTTTTTCTCTTGAATAAAAAAAAATCGTCTTCTTCAAAATGGCATTCTTGTTTAAAGATTTTTTCTCTCGAATCAAGTTAACTTTTTTATCAGTGTATAACTAAATTTCTTTGTGCAAAAAAAACCAACTTATTATTTTTAAATCATGTACTAAAATATCATTCGACTTTAATTTTTTAGGTTATGTTACATTAAGCATACTATGTATGACGGAAAATAATATTATTTTTATTTTAGAGTTGATTGATACAAATTAAAATATAGTCAGTATTTACGTTGCTATGTAGATTCCAAAAGTATGTTTTAAAGTAAATTTTCCACAGTTTTCTTGACGTAACTCAGCCTGCGCGTATATTTTTATGAACGATGTTGTTTACTGCTCTTTACCTCGAATACTGGCTAACGGTTTTTACAGCTGCTACGAAATAACAGGTAGAAAGACCTAGACCCGCCAAGCCCCTTCCCCACTTCCCTATGAAATACCTTTTCATTGGTTAAAATTATCCCTAGGTAACTCAGGTATACAAGTTATCTTAAAATAGCAATACATAGGCATCTATGCACATAATTTAAAGTATATTCTACAACTTTCTCAAATTATTGTAGATGTCTTATTAAATATTAACTTATTTGGTTGTTAATTATAGTAGTATATTTCGATTTATATTTTTTCGTTTATCAATGTAACATAGAATCTTACGTTTTTCAAGTAATTAAAGTGTAAATTTTACTAAGTAGCACAAAATTGTACATAGTGATTAAAAAAATTTTCGGATTCGAGTTTTTTTCTTTTCTTTGCATTTTCTGAGAACATTTACCATAGTAATGTATTTTTTTTTACATTATCAGAAAGAAGAGATCTCAACGAACAAAAACTCCCTGACTTTTTTTAAAAAGCTGATATTTTGACGCGAGAATTTTCGATTGAAAATTAGGGTGTTTTTTCGATATTAAGTCAAAATAAGGTTTAAAAATAAATATTTCAAATCAAAAAAATTACAGTGTCTTTAGGACATAAAAAAGTAAGTTTTCACCAAATTTCGTGAAAAAAATTTTTTTTTGCATAAGATAAAAAACCAAAAACTTGATTATTTGAATTTTTCACATAAATTTTGAGGTTATGCGGAAAAAGTGTAATTACAAAAGTTGTAGGTCTCTTTATTACCTACAACTTTGTTATTTAATTTTTTTTTCATAGGACTTTTAGTTTGGCCGGAAATCGAGATATGGCGTTTTTTACCCTTAAAAACTCACCCCCTTCCACTTCCCGACTTCAGATCACCCGTAAATTATTTTTCCTTTCATTTTTGTTATATTCTCGTCCTTTTTAACGAGTTTCATCCTACTATTAATTTTTTTTTTCAAAAATTATCAACCCTGGTCTAGTGTGTCGACGGAAGGTTTATTTAATAACTTCAGACATAAATTAATAATGTAACTGATTCAAAAGAACAATCCAGCATCAAAGACCTAGTTAATAAGTACAGACGTTGACAAGCAGCAGATGCCAGATGAGTGCCTTGTGCTTAAAATCGTTAAGGTAAACGGTACGCTAGTAAGAACGAGCCTTATTGCCTGAGAGCTGCTAAGGCACTGGCGGCTTTCATTGTCCTGATTACACTTAACTAAAATTAACCCAAACATTTTAGCTGTGGCTCAAATTACGCATATTCCTGATTATCTTACAAACAGTACACGAAATCTATTCGAACGTTGACTTTAGCTAAATTCGTTAACTTTTTTTTTTTAATTCCTTGTTCACCTGCAATTAAAAAATGGATATATTAGTAAGCTTCACCACAGAAAAGTAAATATTGTAATTTTGGATTTTGACTAACGATATTTCTTAAATGTGAATTATGGGCGCGGTTCATCACAGTTTTCAACCCTATTTTTTATGTTTATATTTGTACCAGATATTTTTCCTCTTATTTCAGACATAAACTGTGATTAAATCTCCATCTTAGGAAATTTGTGTATCTTTAATCATTTTTGCATAATGAGTCGTAAACGCCAATTTTTTTACACTTTACGGTTTTATGTACGCCACTAAAACCAACTGACATACCAAACTGAAAAAATTCGCAGTGTATAATAATGTTGTAGGCTATGATTTAACATATAAAAAAACCAAAAATTAAATGTTTTTGTATTTAATAAATAATGCTGAATTATAAACTAAAATTTAAAAATTTCAACAATTTAAAAAAAAACTTTTATTGTATTTATATGTTTCAAATCACAGCCTACAACACTGTTGTACAATATGAATTTTTTCAGTTTGGTGTGTAAGTTGGTTTTAGTGGCGTACATAAAACCGTAAATTTTAAATATAGTGACGTATACGACTCATTACGCAAAAACTATGAGAGATACACAACTTTCCTAAGAGGAAGATTTAATCACAATTTATGTCTAAAATAAGAGGAAAAATATCTGGTACAAATATAAATACAAAAAATACGTTGAAAACTGAATTAAACCACGCCCTTAAGGTTTGTACCGCACAGCGTAGGAACGTCCTTGTTCCAGGTGTTAGAGGATAGAGGATTGCATGTGGTTTGGTTTAAACTGATCACTAACGAAATCGTGTAAACCCCAGTACAACATACAAACACGCTATACATTTTCTACGTCTCCTGTAACATTATGTTAAAACTTTCATCTTAATTTCCAAGGAAACAGAAGCTGTTGACCTTTTTTGAAGATTTTCCTGGGCTGAAGGATTTATACTAAATTGATGAATAATTTTGGACCGCGTAAGTGCAATCACAAAATCATCATGAATAAAAATTACCAAATTAAGAATCAGTTGCCATGAGCTTAAAAGCGCTTCGGAATGTATGCATTAACATGTGCCGTGATAACAAGTTAAAGTCACAGATTATAATAATCAGTTTTGCCGATTTTAGCAAACAATTAATCTCTGATGCAGCGTAAGAACATTTCTGTTTCAACAATCGAATAGATTCATAGACATCAATACGCGCAGGGCTCTACACTAAAATGTGGTATATATGTTTACTGTCAGCGTATAACTGACTTTCAGTGGCTACCTATAGTTTTACCAGGTAATAATAAAGAAAAATTAAGGAAGTGTATTACTATGATTCTTAAAAAATCCGGCAACAGGTATTTTCCTATTTAAATTAAACAATGAAAAAAAGTTTGCGCAGTTTTCGTCACGGAATGAGTACTAGAGACCGCGGCCGTAGAAGAACAGGTATGGACACTCACCTGGAAACTTGACCCCCTTGTTGTTTGGCTGCAGTTCACCAAGTTACCGATAATGCTATACGTTTTTGGCGCTGCAGTTAGGGCGGTCAGACTCAAACTCCGCCCACTTCCCTCCCACTAAGATAAACAATTTATCAAAACGTATTTTTTATCAATGTATGAAATAATTCCTTCGCTCACATTTTAAAATCATGGCTTCAGAAATCTTTATTTACTTTATAATGTTAACAGTGGAAATAAGTGGGCGGAGATTGAGTCCGACCGCCCGGATTACAGCGCCAAAAAGTACGACATTCTCGGTAACTTGGTGAAGTGCAGCCAAACAAGAGGTCAAGAAAAATACATTGGTAGATAGGCGAGTGTCCAGACCTGTTCTTCTACGACCGTGCTAGAGACACAGCAAGGAGGACACCTACATTACGATACGAAAATATTTTTAAATGCTGTTGTTCTCGATTAAAACGCAAAACCGTTGTAAGGTAGTTGAATAACAGATATACGACAGGAGCTCTGTGCGTCGTTTGGTCGCCGGGGCAGACGACGTCCTTGATTTAACGTTTTTACAAATACCATAGAATTATTTTTATAAGCATATTGTTTACCATAAATTATTTTGAAATACGGATGGCCCTCCAGGGGAAAATATCAAATAAAAACTTTATGTAATACAAGCAAATCGCTAATTTATGTGACAATGTATTGAAAGTCCGTTTAATATTTAATATAATGTTGCAAAAAGTTACAATATTGTATTTGAGGACCAATTAAATATATGTATGGAATATTTATAATATGAATCCCCAGTAAATCTTTTTTTTACTTTAACGAAAAAAATTTTTGGAAACAAGTTTCCAAAAATAATTTTTTGTAAGTTTACAAACAAAAATTTAAACTTTATAGGAAATGCTTGGAAATGTACACATATGTATGTATGTTTACAAATATTTTTCTGTATTTTCAATTTTTTTTACTATATTTGCATCTAAATTCTTGTATATTTTCAACATTTGTGTGAATTAACACAAAAAAAATTTGGCAACGCGTTTCCAAGATTTTTTTTTGTGAAAGTACAAAATATTTTGTAAAATCCGACAGTTCTTTGAAGGTTATTTTGTTTCTCGTTGAACAATATGTTCATAAAAATGTATCCCTCAAGTTCCCGTAAATACTTTGAAAATTTAGACCACTTTGATGACCTGCGACATACTACACAGGTGCACGCATTATTTATGTACTAGAAGGGAAGGGCAATCGACACTTATTGCTGTATTGGAGAGCTGGCCTCTATTTCAATATGGAGGCCATAACGATAGCGAAGAAATTACATACATGTTTATATTTCCTTGTTTGTTTCGAATTTTTATATTCCACTTTAACTTTTGTACTTTTGTTTTTAATTTATTACTAATTTTACGAATTTTACTAAGGCGATAGTTCAAAGAAGCAACAAAGAAAAGCGTGCAGTGTATGTCAATATTATTTTGTATATCACAACCGACTCTTTAAAGGCATTCAATAACCCCTGGCGTAATGAAAGGGTACGTAATATTTTCATTAAATAAATGCCCTTTCATCCCGTCCGCTATCTCCGTTCATGTCATCCACTTTGAGTTCTGCGGAGCGATTTGTCGATAACATTTGTTCGCGTTGCTCTCTCGAAAACTGCGTTCACAGAGAGATACATTTCATCTCCGCGGGGCGTATTTTGTGCTACATTGGAATGTCAGGATGAAACTGCTTATCCAGGTCTCCAGAATAAAAAGCTGTCAATACGATAGAATCCATTTTAGATACTTGTTCTGCTTACTTCCGCAGCAGGTTTGAAAGGATGTCATCTCCAGGTAATAGTGCCTTTCATTACATTTACGAGACAGTCACAGATGCGTACTGCTTGATTTAAACATAAACGTACTTAATTAGGTTCTTACTTACAACTGCTAAATATTAAAGTGGTTCTCTTAATTGATGGCAAAAATTTTGATTTACATTACATTTTAAGTGTAGAAAAGAATGTGCGTATTGTTACAAACACGTGCACTTACCAAAGTGTTATTATTTAACGTAAATTTAAGTGTGACACCACATTTCAGACAATTGTCCAAATTATTTTACCGATATGCCTGATGACAATTTTCCACGGGTTTATTATTTTAAAAACAATTATGTTCGCTGTTTATCAACAAGAACTTTATATACACAATGCTTAAGAAACCGGTGTACATTATAGCAGCTTGAAAACAACTATTTATGTTCTAGTAAATTTTTGCAGCCCACCCTTTCATCCCAAGTGCATTATCTATAGAAGCACAACCTTGTAGAACACAACATTTAAGCAGGCCCATACTGTATTAATATGATGAAAATTTTAATATGTATTAAAATTACAGATACTCCAATGAAAAGTGATGCATTTAAAAGAAATGTTCAATATTTGATTTTGGTTTCGTACATAAATGATTAAGAGTTTCTATGGTCCATAACTTCAAAATGACCGTCAGAATGCATTAGGCAACCTACCACTATTAAATCGATAGGGAACGTAATATCAAGCCACCAGCTCTGTGAGGAAAGGAGACTAAACACCAGAGAGCATGTTCTGTAACTTTTGCAGTCCCTTATGCAATATTAATATAAAAGACAGTAGGTCGGTAACTATCTTCACGACGAGAATTGGTATTCTGTAACTGAAAATGGCGCCGTGACTTTCAAAAGTCTCGAGACTGTCTTTTCATTATAACCGGGTCCTAGGATGTTGTGATGAGATAAAGTTCATAAAAAAGGCCTACATATTTAAGTTGTATTCTACAGTCATCCTCGTTGGAGAACAAATCCGATTGAAACATTTCTCCGAAGGAGACAGAAATCCGTTGATTTATTTTCCTTTAAATATTATAATAATTTTTTATATTATGATTCTGTGTATATTAACCTTTACTGCCCACACAAACGACACTTTCAATTCAGCATGCGTGTTGCTATCTCTTGGCCGTGGATACACTAACCCATACTATGCTGCTGCCTCTTGTAAAAACGTAACACTAACTTTCTTCTCGAGGTTAGTTGTTCAAACTTCTAAAATCAGTACTGTAAAGATTTAAAACTAAATTCGAATTATTAGTAATTGAAAAGACGCTGTTAAACCTGAGAAAAAAAATAATTTAGTAAGATGTACGACGGTTTTCAGTGCACAGATTACAGTGTTGTCAAGCATATTGAGATTCTGTACATGTATTAGTACTACTTATTAACATATGGATTTTTTTTGTATTGAATCTCATTCCTTGTTAACTTACAACTTATTTTTGCTAGATAATTGCATACAAACATTATAAAGCATAATTTAGTTCCCAGGGTTCATCTTCATTATGTAAGGTAAGGAACGATAGCTTTACGTCTCATCGATAGCGATATAGAGACGACACACAACTTGGGACAATGACAGGTGCTGGGACAGGAATCGGCCATGGCCTTTGTTAAGGAACCAGCCCACCATTCGTCTAGAGAGATTTCGGGAAACAATAGATAACCGACATCAGGATGAACGGAGCCGGGGATTGAACCCGGGTCTTCCCGAATGCAAGTCCAACGTGTAACCATTGCCCACACAGAATATGGTATAAAGACCTTCATGAATGACTGTCTTAATCGCTGTCGCTCTCGAAAGACACAGTCACAAGTGATGATATTTAACAGAGGCCCCCTGGTATGTCTGCCAGCATTTGACAGTATTGCCAGCATGCTGTAGAGTTTGATATCGGCCACATTTTGGGTCTGCGTAAGGCAAATGCCAGACACTTGGATAAAAAAACTTTCACAGCTGTCTGATACTTGGGCAAGTGGAAAGATGAAGGCTCTTCAAAACACGTCGTCAAATCGCATATAATTTCATAGTTCAATGACCTGCATGTTAGAATCTTCCGTCACATGTATATTCAAGCCCAAATAATTTGTCCATTAGCTGCTACTTTACCGAAACAGAAGACGATGTACATGCGGGCATGCCAAGGACAGTGGATTCTACCACGCGGGTCATTGAACTAGCAAAATTTATCTTTCAAGAAGTATAGGTCTGTTAATAATATTACTTAAACTCCCACGACATCTCATACTGCTTCCTCTTTTTACTTTAAACCAGTTAAATTCTATCTCTCGAATAAGCGCAGTGTTTCTACTGCCATCTAATGTTATTTCAGTAACTTAATCAAAAATTGTATTGTCAGTAATCAACGATATTAACTTAATGAACAAGGTATTGAAGGTGAACCCAGCGACGTGGCGCAACGGTTACACGTTGGACTGGCATTGGGAAAGACCCGGGTTTAATCCCCGGCTCCGGTCATCCTGATGTCGGTTATCTATTGTTTCCCGAAATCTCTCTAGACGAATGGTGGGCTGGTTCCTTAACAAAGGCCATGGCCGATTCCTGTCCCAGCACCTGTCTTTGTCCCAAGTTGTGTGTCGTCTCTATATCGTTGTCGATGAGACGTAAAGCTATCGTTCCTTACCTTACATAATGAAGATGAACCCTGGGAACTAAATTATGCTTTATAATGTTTGTATGCAATTATCTAGCAAAAATAAGTTGTAAGTTAACAAGGAATGAGATTCAATACAAAAAAATCCATATGTTAATAAGTAGTACTAATACATGTACATTGATTATTTAAGTATGCAGTAATAAGTTCATAAAGCACAAGTAATGATTATTTTTCAAAAAATTGGTGCAAAATATGCATACGACTCAAATTCGCTTCAACGGTACCGAACTCTAATCCCATAAATGTCAAACACACTTCAAAGTGTTGCTAGAGCACAGTTTTGTTGCTACGACCATAGAAAAATTAAAGCCAACTTTCAGGCAAATGAACATTCACATAATTTAACACTAAAAGAAGAAGCCTTATGTTGAACGAACTTTAAATGTATCACTTAGAATGCCATGAAATATTTATTTTCAAGATCCATAGAAGAGGATAATCATACAGCAAACTTTTGTTAGTCACGTTCGGTATATTATTAATCCGCTGGGAAAAACCTGAAATTATCCAAAAGTTTTATTTTTGTATCCAAATTCGTGCTTTCCAGCCGGTGCTATATAGATAGATTTTTTTTCAAATCATACTTTAAAGCTACAAAGTTACAGACGAAAAATTTGTTTTGCTACGTAGACAAACGTACTTTTCGGTCAAAGTTCAGTAGGCGTTTCAAACGGTCTGAAGGACGCATTTTTAGCTATTATGTAAAGCTTAGTTACCGTCCCGTTTACCTTCAACGAAAATCCAACCCAGATCCCTTCTCAAACGAGACAAACATGACAGATTATAAAAAAAAAAAAAAAAAAAAAAAAAAAAAAAAAAAAAAAAAAAAAAAAAAAAAAAAAAAAAAAAAAAAAAAAAAAAAAAAAAAAAAAAAAAAAAAAAAAAAAAAAAAAAAAAAAAAAAAAAAAAAAAAACGCTGTCGAATTGACTAACTACAAATGTATTTAAGCTGGTGTCATAATAATTAATATTTTCGTGAAACTGTATAATGCAAATTACAGTTGTACGCTTACGACAAGAACGTACGGTTCAAACTATGTCGATGTAAGTTTATAAATTCAGCACACTTATTTCATGATTTTTAGTTGCTAAAAACGGTATTTTCAGACAACCGCTTGTGAGATACCAACCTTATAAAAATTACAAAGTTAAAACACGGGTTGAACTCCCCAAAACAATTAAATGTTCATCTCTTTAAGTCATATGAAAACCCATAGTAAAAGTAGAACTCTGCACGCCAGTTGAGTGCCTCGTGCGTGGAGCAAGTATAATAAATATTGTATGAGAAGGGTACTCGACAGCCAGGGTACCGTATCTCTAATGCAGATTTTATTTCTGGATTCCTGTAGGCAATTTTACATCCAAGGGATGACATGGAGTGAGGTCTAATGTCGGGAGAGAGAGAGAGGCAGAATTTGGAGCGAGAGATCCTCAGAAAACCCGCCCGCCAGCGGCATCATCCGGCGAGGATCCGGTGACCGACCTTTCCGGGGATCTAACCCGTGGTGAGAGGCGGGTTATTTGATCACTTTGTTGTAATGTTTGGTACAGTGGCAAGGTTTCCGACTCGCTACTGCATCAAATATTCCCTCTTTTAGTATTACTTATTTGAGTAACCTGAGGTAACATTTGTGAGATAACTTTACAGAGACAACTTTTGAGATCATTTGAACGAACACTAATGCACACCTAGCCTTAGCTGGGAATCGAACCCAGAGCCCCTTGCACCAAATTCAGCCGCTCAACCAACTGAGCTACGGGGGATCTGCCTCACTCGGCTGCCGCGACCCATCACGCAGAGGAGATAACTGCATTGCATCCAGCGTTCAGTGTCACCCTTACCGTTCCTTCCTCTTGTACCGCTCACACATAAACGCAGTCTACCTAGGGAGCCACCTTAAGGTTGTTGACTTGGCTGAAATGTATATTGTTATATTTGCACTGCTTAGTGTTTGTTTTACAGACATTACTTACTAGTGACTACATTTTACACTTGTCAACACACACGATAAAACCACATCATAAATTTTTTTTAAATCTGAAATTTAAAACTTATTTAATTTAGGCAATTTAAAAATAATAGAAAAAGACTTTGTTGTGAGTTTAAAAACAAAATTTAGCATATGTCTCATGGTAACTCATTTATGTGAAAATTATTTCTTTCTAGTAAGTCTCTTGGATTTTCTTACTCCTATTTTCCCATATCTTTCAAATTTTGACTTTGTTATGTCGCTATGGGAAAACTATGAGGGTCAAATAAATTTTACAAGTGGAAAATGTAGTCACAAGTAACATCTATAAAACGTAAACTATGTCGTGTAAATATAAAATTATGCATTTTTGCCACGCGAACGCCCTTAAGGAGGTTTCCGTGCTTGCGCTTCAAATGTGTTGCAGTGAGTTGCGATTATTCTTCTTTGACTAAATTATTTAACGCTTATTAAATTTGTAAATCTACGAAAAGGATGCACACTTAAAATTACGTCGCAATAGTTTTTAAAATTTGGCACGTTTCTTAGACACATCATTTTCAGGCCCCTCGAATTGGCCAAAAACGGCTTTTCCTGGCTGCCGTATCTAGAAAAATAACAACCGGATTCGAAAAAAAAAAAAAAAACTATATTAACAAGTGTTAGACTTCGAACTAAGCTGTCCCATAGCCGTCTTTAGTAGAAGGCCGCGGCCTTAGATCTGGCAACACTGTCAGAAAGGGTCATTTTAACACTTCTTTTAGCTATCCAAAGACAATGACTCTACCTGATTCGTTCTTGTGCCGTACATACCGGCGAATCAGGGAAAGCCATTGCCGTTAGTGAGACAAAATAAGTGTTAAAATGTGACCCTTCCTGACAGGGTTGCCGGATCTAAGGCCGCGGCCTTCTACTAAAGACGGCTATGGCTGTCCACAAATAAAATAATGTGGTCCCAGCTTAATGTTCCATAGGAAAAGGATAATAGTAAATCACTGCACGCCAGCTGAGTATCTTGCGCGGAGAGGCGATAATGCATTACGTACGCCGGTCAATGGCACTCTTACTACTCCTGCCTCACATACGCAAACGCAGCCTATCTGGGACGGCCCCTTAAGAGGCCGTTCCAGTGCTTCAGAAGCATGTATGCAACCCGCATTAACATCCATATAAATCGAGGCTAATATTACCTTCGCTACAGCAATACAAGTATTACACATATCAACATAATCTTGGCGTTTTATGAGAGAGACAGCCGTTCTTATTTTCGCTGCGTTCGCCAAGTAGACTATACAATTTTCAAAAATTTTCTTTTGTATTAGGTTTTTAATGTAACCATTTGTTGTACTCAATTTTGCAGAACGCAACGAAAATAAGAACGACTATGTCTTTGACAAAGCCAGGGCCGGATTTACCACTAGGCCCACTAGGCCCGGGCCTAGGGCGTAACTTTCACAAGGGAGCACTTTTATCGAGGAGACCATGTGAAAAATTTCCCGTCTTTATTTTCAAGAGTTCCAATATGACAAGTAAAAACATTTTATGGCATACTTTTGGCAATGTAGACTTATGCTGTCTCTTTTAGTTTTATCTGCTCTAAGGCCAATCCAGCAATACTAATTTTCAAATAACTGTGTAACGATTACTCTTAGTTATTATTGTGTTATTGCTATTATTATACATAGTGGGAGGAGAGAGCAGAGTAATTTTAAGTAACGTGGTGTTGAAAACGAGGAAAGGACGCCAGTTGTTAGGGAAGGGTGGAAAACAGAGGCTGCGGGGGCGCTTAGACTGACGGGCCTAGGGCACCCGGAAGTTCAAATCAGGCCCTGGACAAAGCGCGAAGAAAATGTTGATATTAGTAATATTCTTACTGCCATAGCGAAAACAAAATTAGCCTTGATTTATACGGGGTTAATGCGGGTTGCATACATGCGCCTGAAACACTGGAACGGCCTCTTAAGGTTGTTCAAGTGGGGAAAAAACATAATTTTATACTTGTATGAAATAGTGTTAGTTTTGTACACATTACTTGAGAGTACACATACTTCTAACGGAAAAAAATTAGCTCATATAGTTTTCCCGTAATGGCACTTCAAAGTCAAAATTTGCGTGTTTTTACTTCATACAAAACTTGAAAACCAGATAAC
>PNEQ01088000.1:0-15426 GCA_003012365.1 Medauroidea extradentata | reverse complement strand
CTGAGACAAGTTATGTGCTATGTGTTGTGCTTCCGGTAATGAGTTCGGAATGTATGTACATAGTCCTGTGTGGAGCTAAGAGAGTGTTTGTGACTATGTGTCAAGCTGTGGACATGAGTTTAAGTATGTTTAGTTGACTTATATAAAAAATAAATGATTATAAGTAGATAGGTTATACAGTAGATGTGTAATTTTTTTACGCTTTGTCCATCTCGATGTGATCAGGAATGGAACAAATCACTCAAACAAACAAGCAAACAGGAAAACATGAAAGTAATTACACATATTTAGAAGATATGTAAAGCAATGTTCTCGAGTGATTTCGGAATAAATTTGGTAAACAAAATATCGGTGTGAATGTACTGGTATTTGAACACACGATCTCCATAATTCAAGTCCGCGCATGCAACTCTCGCGTCACCTTATTTTAACACATAAAATACAATTATTTTGATAGCTGTAGAGTCTGCAAGTATGAGACTACAATTTCGTACTGATAAAAGTCTTGTATGTGTACGCTTTGAATTCAGCAAAAAATTATAGTTCCGATAAAAAACAATCGTGCCCTATTGCTATTGTTCTCGTCAGAACAGTGTTTTTATTTGCATACATCGGATACATACATAGACTGTGCCTTGAAGAAATGGACAGCTGTGTACTTCCCAGACTCAGTCCAGCAGCGAGGCCGGATGTTACCAGACACCGCACAGGTGTGCAAGCAGAGTCCAGAGTCCAGAGTCGAGTCAGGTTGCTTCACGCAACAGTGACATGCGAGAGTGCTTGCCCTGCGCTTCCTACACTGATGTCTCGCACAGCGCAGCAGTATGCGCGTGGGCGGATGTTACCGACACCATGCAGGTGTCAGAAAGTCACGAAGGCAGTGTCATGTACATTGCACCCTGTAGCTTCTCTCTTGACTTTGACAAGGTCAGAAAACTACATTGCGCTCTTGTGTGCGTGCTTACAGCTACCTACATTATATTCTCATGTACTCAGTGAAATCTAGTACGAGAACTACTTCGATTTTAACTATACAGAATGAATTCGATACTTCGGCCTATTCATGCTACTCGCCTAAAAACAAAAAGGTTATACACAAATTCAATGACAAATGTAACGGTGTGCATACGACTGAGTTTGTAGGACTGCATGAGAAGATGTATGCCTACAGGTGTTTCTGCGAGAGTGTATAGAAAAAGGTTAAAGGAATTCAGAAATTTGTGATCAAAAAGAAAATTACCTTCCAGGACTACATCAGAGATTTGAACAGAGAGAAGGCTATGCGAGTAACTGTAGATAGTATAAGATCATGAAAACAGCAGCTATATTCCAAGTGTAGCAAAAAACTGATGCTTATTTGTCTAGACGACAAACTATGCATGTGCTAAGATGTGTTAAACTCTCTACCATATGGATACACTGACTAAAAGTTAAGTCATGTTCATTAGACTATTTATATTAAATTTGTCACTGTAGCATACTATTTCCCTAACAAATGTACTGAATGTTATTAATGTCTGGAATATTTTTCTCTCCCGACTGTGACTTACAACCTGGCTACGGCGAAAAAGAGAGTACAAAAATCTGAAACGACATAATTAACTGGCAAAGTCTAGTAACTAATGCAACAGCTACATTGCTAGTGGACTGCAAAGAAGAGACGTGTGGTACACTACTAGCAGCTACTATAAGACTACTGCACAAGTCACGAGACACCACCAAGACTACATTGCGAAACTGTTCAAGGCTTATTATTACCGTACCGAGTTACTGTATAAATGTTAGGAAATTAAACAAAAACATGTGAAATAGACTCACAGAATAGGTACAAAGGAAAAATATGTATACATTTTTAGAAGTCTAGTACATGTAAATCTGTGAAACCAAATAATTGAAAGGTTACTAAAATGATATAGGCCTATACAGGTTTAAAAATTAATTTGAACCATCAGTGGAACATCATGAAAAGATTTGATCAGACTTAATGATAAAAATCTAACTAAAACATGATTAGAACTGCAGTAAGTGACGATGATGGGCGGCAACGTGATAAACACATGGCTCAAGTAGCTATTTATACTCCAGTATATGCAGAAAGAGAAGCTGTGACAGGTTGTGACTTGACTGACAATTGTGGAGAGGGGAACGGAGCGGGTGCAATGACAGTTCAAGGTCATGTGTTGCATGAAGAGATGCTGGGACAGGTTCTGAAAGGTGCAGCAGTAATGATGGTGAAGAAGGAAAGGAGGGGGAAGTGAGCTGGGACAAGTTCAAATAGGTACAGCAGTAATTGTGGTTGGAGAGGGGAAAGAAGAGGGAAGTGCAATGACAGTTCAAGGTTATGTGATGCATGAAGAGATGCTGGGACAGGTTCTGACAGGTGCAGCAGTAATGATTTTGATGAGTGGAAAGGAGGGGGGGGGAAGTGAGCTGTGACATGTTCAAACACATGCAGCAGTTCTGTTGATGGAGAGGGGAAAGAAGGGGGAGTTCAATGTCAGTTCAAGGTCATGTGATGTAGGAAGAGAAGCTGTGACATGTTCTGACAGGTGCAGCAGTAATGGTGGTGAATAGGGGAAAGGAGGGGGAAGTGAGCTGGGACAGGTTCAAACAGGTACAGCAGCTCTGGCGATGGAAAGGGGAAAGGAGGGGGAAGTGCAATGACAGTTCAAGGTCATGTGATGCAGGAAGAGAAGATGTGACAGGTGTGCCAATGAATGTGGGGGGGAAGGGGGGGAGAGGAGAAGGTACTGTAGATAACTGCATGGTTATACAAAACTATAGTCAGTTCCCTGCTGGATGCTGAAGAGGTCGGATGCTGTCCATCATGTCTGGGAGATGTGCAAGTAAGTATCATAATTAATTACTGAATTTATAGGTTAAATCGATCGGGTATAGATTCGAGAATGTAGGATAATTGATCGGTTGAATAGAAAATTATAAATTGTTTGAATTGATCGGTAATCGATCGGGTATTGTTAAATAATTAATAATAACGATTGATTTTACATTTTTAGTTACTAAAAATATTAGGGGTTATGTATACACATATATTGCATAGTGTGTGAACCTTACATACAATACAACACTTGAATTAAATAATCGATTGCTCTAAGATGGCAGCATTAGCCATAACTTCAAGGTCGAGTTGAAGGTTGCCGAGCATGGCCGAAGATTGCCGAAGGTTAACGAGCTTCGCTGAGCGTTTCCGATGTATTTTTTAACTAAATAATTGTTATATAAAATATTTTAAAATATTTTATTTTTATTTGATTTATTTTTTAAATGCATGTGGGGTTAGGATGGAATGCGAAATCAAAAAAATTTTGGAAGACTTGAAAGAAACCTCTAAGATGGCGGTCGGAACAAGATGGCGGCCGGAAACCAGATGGCGTAATTTTTAATTTTTTTTTTTGGAATTTAAAATTACTTTTAATTTTTTGAAATTGACGTTATTCAAGATGGGGGTTGGAAACAAGATGGCAGCCAGGAAAAAAGTTGGCGGCCGGAAACAAGATTGGGGCCGTAAACAAAATGGCAGTCGGGGTGTCGGGTTACAGAGGTCAATGGTTAAGTTCATGGGGTCAAAGGTCAAGGTCACCCTCACACCCTCAGCTGCCATCCGCTGCGCCCGGATCATCTATTTCCTTCTACTAGCAGTATCTTCAAAAACCTAATAAAACTGTAGTAACGACCACCAATTGGGAATGTTCTAATGAGCTTTGGTTCTGTTATAACATGAACCAATATGCATAATGTTCTCATTAAATGCCAGAAAGTAATTACTGAGTACATTGAAACTAGTAATGTTGAAAAAAACTAACAATTTTCATTTGTCAACAATAGGTATGTAGACAAAAATGTATAGGTACACTTACACTCTTATACTAATGATAAAAGTAGAACAATTATTTTCATGTGATTGTTTGACCGGCTGAGGCAGCTTCCTCGGTTGGAGAATGGTGGTATCCTGCAAACTATAATAGTTTGGTAAACGGTAAGCGAAGTTTGGGAACTAGTGCACCTAGCAGTCAAAGCGTAAACAAACTAGGTTGCAGCGAGACATTTGAAAATGTGCCAACGTAATTGTTAGTCAAGGTCTGGGGGTTGTGTTCATATGGCGATGCACTGCTGGCCTACAGTAGTTACCAGTGTCTTAGTCCAAGGATGGTAGGCGAACACGAGTCAAAGGTTAGGTTTTATAGAGGCAAATTTTCATTCCAAAATTCAGCATTTTTTATTAAATAAAAAAATTTTAGATTTTTTGTTTTTACCCATACAGCACACTTGGTCACAGAAACGTCGCAACGATGTCGCAATGTCGCATTTCGGTTACACTCCACAGAAGTCATACTGTAACATCCCAGTGACGTTGCCATGCAACCAAGTTCTGACCCTGGCCTTTGTGACGGACATGCGACGTCGTTGAGAAACCTTTGTGTTACTTTTTAGTCATATGAGAGTTTATACAATATTATTATTTTTTCTTTCTTTCAAATGTTCTCATAATTATTCGTAAAATTTAGTCTTTATTATTACTGTAACTGAACAAATTTCTAAAGTCTCAAAAATATTTAAATCGTGTGAATGATTGTTAAGAAAAATAGTACTTAAGTACTCGTGGTGGTGGTTGCCTTTGTTCGCGAACATGGGGAAACAAATAAATACATTTGAAATTGTGTAGTGTTGTGAAAGCCTGTGAATTCAGTCGGTTTATAGGATTTGTGTAACTGTAGTAAGTATTTATTTAAAATATAAAATCTTCATGACATGAATTAATTTGTCTATTGTTTTATATATTTGTGAAGTACATATATTCATAGGTTATAATTTCAGTTAGGCACATTAATTTAATTTTCTTTCTTGTATTCCAGCCCGTAGATGAAGAGAATTTTGCGGACTATACCAAAATATGTTCAAAATTAATGATAACAAAGCTGTGCACCTGTGAATCACTTTGAGGTTATGTCTCAGTCTACATTCGTGTCATGTTCAAAGGTATATTAAACATATCACAATGCGGTACAACATAAATAATTCCCTCAGTGATTACTTACACAAAGTGTCTGTTACAATTAGGTATTTTTAAAGTAAAATGTTAATGCCAAGCTCTTTGAAGTGAATTCCCTTACAGCATGGTAACGTCCCATTAACGTCGCAGCAACGTCGCACACCAAAAAGTGTGACGTCCCAGAAACGTCGCAGTGACATCCCAGCAACGTCGCAGCGAGGTTGCAGTGCGACGTCACAGCGAGGTTGTAGCGCGACGTCGCAGCAAAGTTGCTTTGTGACGTCGCAGCGAGGTTGCCATGCGACGTCACAAAAAGCGGACAAATACACATCCCTGCAACGTTGCTGGGACGTCACTGTGACGTTTTGCAACATTTCTGGGACGTTACACTTTTTGGTGTGCGACGTTGCTGCGACGTTTATGCGACGTTATCGTGCTGTATGGATATATATGTCAAATCATAGCTTACTGTATTGTTATACACTGTGATTGTTTTCGGTTTTGTTATGTCAGTTGGTTTTAGTGGCGTACTTAAAACCGTAAAGTGCAAATTTTGACATTTACGACTCATTATACAAAAACTGTAAGAGATACACAAATTTCCTAAGAGAAAGATTTAATCACAATTTATGCCTAAAATATGAAAAAAAATGGTACAAATATGAAAATAAAAATATATAGTGAAAACTGTGGTGAACTGCGCCCTTAACACTGTCAAAATAATATGCAATGTGAGTAATTCTTTCACCTAATATGTGATTAATGGACTTGCACCATGAGTGTACAAATGATTTGACAAGTAAATCCACCACAAACTTAAACAAATCACGATTCTCACATGTGAAAACAGTTGTCAATTTTCATTAAGAAACGAATAATCAGAATGTTTTTTTTAATTTTCGCGTGTGACAAATCGAAGGCAAATGCTTTGAAATGCAATCAGATTCAATAACACAGTTCCTACTAAAACATATGTTTGGATACCTTAATGCTACCCACTAATGTACACTTTAGTGCTAGCTGACAATGGGTTCATGTAATTTTCCGGACCATTAGGATCATCTTCTTCAGTGCAAAGAACATAAATCACGCCCACACGTACACTCGAATCAGAAGACTAAGGAACTTGTGGCACTCCTTCTTCAAGAAACACATGGAATGTACCAAGCGAGCCCTGACAGTTATCTTTGATACAATTAGAACCCACAGAGTGTGGTGAAGTAAAGTTATTCACCAAGAGCGTTTTAAATGATGAGGTAAATGATGCGCAGGATGGCATGGTGTTGCGCACTCCATGACTGCGAATGTTGCCAAAAAAATTCTCCAGGGGGCCTTAGTTCAGCGCTCTCAGAAAAATGCCTTCTTCTGAAGGTTGCTCCAAGTAACTTTTAAGCCTTCTATTATGTGCAGCCAATTTTTACAGAAGGAGGCCTACTTGTTTTCCCTTCGCTGTCCACGAACTGGAATGACTTCATAACTTGAACAGCTTCATTCCAAAACCCAATACGACTCGGCGTATTAGAAAATGCACAACTTAAATGCTTCTCATTTTTGGTTTTCATATAGTTACCACTTACGCTATCAAACAGCATATCCATAAATAAAATCAGGTCTGCAGTGTCTGTTGCCTTTGCTATAAAAGAGCAGTTTGTTTTACCTGCAAAGATGGAAAGAACATGCCTAAAGTTCGTGACTCAATACTCTTTGTTACTGCTATACAATCCCTATAATTGAAACATGCTACAATCTGTTACCTTTGCTGAAACATACTGTGAAGAATATGAACACAGATCTACACAAAATCAACATGCAACCCACAAATGCAACTTTTATGTTCACAGTCTCTCTATAATATGTGTAAAATTGTCTGGATAAAACACGAATCTTACAGAAAGCCAGATTTTGTTTCCACTCACAGTTGTCGCTGTAATGGGGATCTACGGTAATTGCTTTTATCTGTCTGATCACAATCTGACGAATCTTTGATGATTGTACATCCTGGTCACATAACCTAGAAAACATAATAGACTACTTTTCATACCGACCACATAAAATATCTTACTGGCGCAACTTACTTCTGTAACAGCGTCGTCTCACATAGCCATTGGTTGCTTGTGAAGAAGTACAGTCTATAAAATAATGTGGATAAAAATTATTAGGGTTGTGCGAATATGACTATTTGTTTAATGAAACGAAAGTGATAAATAGGCCTATGTCAATTTCACGAAATCGAAACGAAAATAAAAAAAATAATTTTGTAAGAGATTGATCACAATAAAAGTTAAACAAGAGTGTTATAATGGTGAAAATGATTTCATTGTGTATTTATTCAACTCGGTGGGGCACATTTTCAGCTTTTTTGTCGTATTATTAGTGGTCATACACTGTAACAATAGTTTTGAAATATTCCTAATATGCAGGCATTGAAAAATAACTCTACAGCAGACGTCTACGAACATTTTAAAGCTGAAGTTGTTAGTAAATTAGATGAAAAATTGATAAGAACTCAAATATTCATGAAAGTAGAGTATTTTTGTTTATTAGATTATCACCAAACAATTTTCTTACTGAAACTCAAACGTGAAAGTTCAGACTATTCGTTATCGCTTCATTATAACAAATTTTGCTCAACCCTTAGAATTGTGGGTTTTTTGGTATTACAACTTACTTCCTTACAATTTTCAGTTTAGTGAAAAAAACAAAACAGATCCATCGAGCCGAAAGAAATGTCAGTGGTGGAATGTATACAAGTTCAACAGTGACTGCAACACTCCAAATAAAATATAACATGTGTATACTGTACACATCCTCGGGCGTGATGAGTTGAATTACATGGCTTTTTACATTCACTACCTTTTTCATGTTTAACATTAGTGTACAGCCGCAAAAAAAAAAATATTTTTCACAGGCACATCTGTTTCACTTAATTTCGTTTACAGACTTGCCAATGTTATAGGAACACTACGAAGTTGTTTTAATTAATGTGAAAATAAAATATTTTACATGCACTTAACCAGAAAAGTGCAATTTTAATTACTTAGATTAGTTCGTAAAGAGGGCCATGGACCAAAATACTCTTTTACCTGTGTAATAAATGAAACTGTCAGTTTGTATAAAAGTTGAGGTCTTGTGCACAACCATTGAACAATTTGACAATATACTGCAAATAATCACAAACGTAATTTGACTGTTCGTGCCTCCCACAGCCAATGTATGAGAAAATAATTTATAAGTAAATTCGAGAGATTGTAAAAATTATTCAGTCTTTATACCAATGAAATGCGTACAGATTACCTTTCAAAAGTATCGAAGTACGAGTAAGCTAATGCATTTAATAGCAGCATTGCGCTCACTGAAAAATAATATTACATACGATACACACGTGCATGCACATGTGTGCTAGCACACACCCCATACATACATGCACCCCACGCATGCACACAGCCTACACTCTTTCATTTACCCCATGTAGCCAACCAAACATCCTCATTACAGATGAAACACGCCGACTGAACACCTGAGCACAGTTTTGAACTTTCATATTTTTTATGCGCTCAGGATTCACGTGCTCACGTCAGGCGTGGACATGTGCTGGTGCCATTTTTTGACAGCTGTCGAGAATATAAAACTGCTCTAAATGGCTCCAAGATACCATAAATGTTCTAATTCCCCCTTTACTGCTCCATGAATTTTTGTCCCTGATCCGCAGCTTTGAGCGCACCTGACACTGTCACATGATTTTTTGTGTCACTGCCACACTTTTTTTAATGCAACTATCCAACAATTTTTTTTATGATTACCCTAAAAGTTTCTGTACCTCTGCCATGACCCTGCCCCTACATTTGTTAGCTGTCATACCCTACAATTTCTGTACATCTATCCCACTGTACCCTGCCTTACAGTTTTATGTACCTATATCCAACAACTGTAACCTACCCTACAATTTTCTGTACTTCTACTCGTTAGGCAGTAAGTGGAAATGGTGCAGAGAAGAGTGGCGAGATGGATGAAGAGTAGGTGGAGAAGAGAGGGGCAGGATGGAGAGGAGGAAAGTAATAATAGCCCATCTGTAATGATGAAGTAAATGGGATGGAGTACATTGAAGGATAGAAGGAGAGTTGAAAGACTGGTCAGGATGAACAGAATTGTGAAAGCAGAGGGAAAATGGGGAGGATTACATCGTCACCTAACTAAGGAAGGGTATAGAAGGAGAGGAAACAACAAAACAACACCAAAAATATTGAGATGGTGTGGAGATAAGCTTTCAGCAAGAGTTGTTTAATTTAAGTACTTTCTTAAAACAGTGCTCATCACACATTAATCAATAATTAGTAAGAATTTACTGCTTCACTGAGTTGCTTGTACTACCAGTTCCACTCTGCACTCTTACATACACGCATATACAACATATGAGAAACAAGGAGGGATTACTTTTATCTGACCTCAATCTCTTTTCCTTCTGCAGAGTCACGTTCAATAACGTCCCTACCTCACACGCATCAGGCATTGTTGCCTGATCATTGTCCTTATACATTGCGTGCATAAACAACACATAATTCCCACTAACATCCTACATAAGACGCACACGCTTGCTTGCCCATCAATAGAAGTTGACTGTGGCCAGTGTTTCTAACAGACAAAAACCCATTATTTTTTGTTTTTCTAATTTCACTCTAGATAACAAACCATTCGCCAAAATCTTTACGCACACTTAATATCGAGCTACTTTAAATTTTCTGTTAAGTTCACTATGAAAATTATTTAAAAATTTTTTCTCAAGGAACTTGTTGCAAAATGCCGGATGTTTTCAAACGTTTACCGGTACTTCCTTTGACGCCCCAATCAACTGGCAAGTTGGGGTCGTCCCTAACTGCAGAATGGCATTGAACAGTCACCGAGCTTTCAGGAAATGAGTCTCTGCGTTTGATTAGGTAACCAATATTATAAACAAAGCAAATTTGTGTACATTGCAACACTTAAGTACTTTACTAAAATACATTCTTTGCCTTAAGTGCCTTGTACTTACAGAAACATAAATAACCCACCATTATAAATTGAAATGTCCACGGTAAACCAACGATATGTACTGACATGAAGTTTATTCAGGATGATGTAAGTAATATTTACTAATTCATACTGATTTATATGAATCATTAAACTGCCCCTAAATCATCTACCAATACCTTCATAATCTTTCCAGCCCTCGTCACCATCACCAACTCCTCCGAAAGTAAATTCCACTCCTTCACAGACAACCTATGCAAAGACTGACTACCCTGCTCTGCTCATCACCTGAATATTTTCATTATTAGGCTCTCTTCCTCTGTACTATGCTTTAGTTAACAGTACAGTAATTAGAGTATTAATAACGAAACAACCTTATGAGCAGCACCAACATAAATTTGTAATGACCTGCAGATGTCGCAACGATGCACATTGTCCACATATGCATTTTGGGTATGTTAAGTTCATCTTTGCTTAGCAAAAGCACGCCCAGGGAGGGCAGACTGGCAGTTAAACCTCCTCCCTGTATGATTCTATAAATAAATATCATGAATCATTATAGCAGTAAAGGTTGCATGAGATAACATTGGAAAGAATACTGAAGATTAAATCATGTAAATTAGTTAATGGAATGAAATATATTGTTTGTTAAATAAGAAGTGAATTAAAAAGAGCAACTCAACACCTTAGTGTGCAAGAAAAATCTAAGCAGGCCTAACTCTCTGAACTCAGAATTAGAATTAAATAATGAAAATATATGGTGCAGGTCATAAGTTTATAAAAAGTGTGTGTGAATCGAACATGCGCCTTCAGCATACATATTGCAAATAAAGTAAGCCAGAAAAAAACTTGACTGAACTTTTACCATTAAACATGTTAAATTTAAAACATACCTTCACATCTTCATTGCTGCTCCAATCTAGCAGCTACATGTGGAGGATAGTAAGGTGGAGTGCACGTGTTGTTGGAGACTGTGTACTGGATCATCAATAAGACAGTGTGAGTGTGGTGAGGCACTCCGTCATTTTTGTTTTGTGAGGTAGTGTCAAATGGAAACGGTTTTCGCCCTCTAGTGAACTTTTAAAAGAGTTCAATGTATCTTTCCCGTCGCCTACGTAGCTAAGGATATGCTGGTCTGGCATATCGAATAGCTGATGTTCTGAATAAATAAGTAAATAGTCGTCGTCGGCTTAGTTCTCGGTGTAGAAATTTAATGCTCTTCTATAATTGACACATATTTAAATGATGTTCTGGCTGGTCGAGTTTTGTGAGAAAGTATGAGCTTATGTGGTGACTTGGTTGCATTCGCATATCTTGACCACAGCTCCGGCAGCAACGCCCTCAGTATGTCTACACTCTACCTAGCAGCAGCTGACCAACCTCGCCGTACCAACTATGGTAGCGACCAAGTGCAGTAGTCCTAGCGGATCTCGGCTCACCATGTATTACACGACTTTTTGATATTGTATCTGTGCTATGCTTTGTCCATGTTATCGGAAATGAGATGTATATCGTGGATATTTATATAATATATTTTTGAATTATAGTATTTTGAAATTGGCTCATACAATGTTGGATACAAAACTTTGGAAGTATTTTAAATTAAAATATACTCTGACAATACTAATGGCGTTACATTAAAAATATGAATTTTAGTTGCCCAAAATATTTGAGAAATCTGAAAATTTACGTAATAATTTCTTATTTAAACTTATACTCCATTATATATATATATATATATATATATATATATATATATACACACACACACACACACACACACACACACACACACACACACACACACTCCACTTTAAAGTGAGCACTTCGCAACACTTATAATATTTTCAAAAATTTATTTTTTGGGGTTTTAGAAGTAATGTTTTGAGAGTTGTGAAATGTTTACTCTAGATTTTAGTTGCATGGAAGTTTTCGTATTAAAAATAGTAAAGAAAGAGGCATAACAGCTAACAGAAAATTATATGCTGCTCTCAATTTCTTCTGAACAGTCTATACCTTGTTATTTGGGGCTAATGTAAACTTAACCCCTCTTTCGACAAATTCTATTTGTTGGTTTACAAATGGAGAGTCGAAGTTCTGAAGTTGTGTATAAGTTATAAGTGTAACAGAAAATATTTAATACACCAATTCTCTTCTGTTTCACCTAAAGGCTGTTGCAATGTGGAACAAAAAATTTTCTTTAAAAAAAATACAATTTTTTTAGCAACCTTAGTAGAAAAACAGTGAAAATTTTAATCACAATGAGACTCAAAATTTGTTAGAAACTTACACTGAATAAAATATATCCAGTAGCATTATTTTTTGCGAAAATTTGAACAGTTAACTAACATATTATTGTGAGACTAAAAAAAATCAATATATTTGTAAAATTTTATTAATTTTTACTTTTCTCACAAAAATTTTTTGTATTTAACACAAGATATGCTTCGTCTTGAACACACAAATAAAATGTTACGAACTCAGCATATCTTGAATGGAAATGAAACGTTGCGGAATGTAACTGATGATTTTTTTTTTTTTTCAATTTTTAATTTTAAATGCAATTCCTGGAGAAATAGCTATAGTATATGAAAAATACACAGATCATAGCAATGAATCTTCCATTTATTATTCAGATGAAAATAATAAATAAAACGAACAAACATTTTCAAGGTAACCATGTAAACAGTTGTTTATGTGGAATTGTAACGAGCTGCTTCTGTGAAACTGTGACATCATTTGTAAATCTTATTTAAAAATATGTGCTTTTTAAAATGACAACTGTTGTGATCAATCTGAACAAATAATTTAGGAAATCGTAGTTCGAGCACCATGCTTACATAACAATATAATATACAATATACAAAGTTACTGACATACATTCACGCATAGACAGTCGTTAATTAAAAAAAAACTCAGAAAATAATTACAAATGAATACAAAATAATATTACAAAACGTATTATAAAATTCACTGAAAAATGTTAATAAAACATAAATTGTAGATTTTTGGCAGATTAAATAGCAGGAGAATGTTTTTAGTTAACAGGCATCCCAATAAATATTCTCCGAATTACAAGTGATGTTTTTACACATTCGTAGCTGCTTGCAAGGCAACGTGTTTAGCTGAATAGTGACTTTTGGGATTCAGACTCCAAACCTGGGAAGTATACTTCTGCAAAGCACTTTATAGTGTGTCTGTTTCCAAGTTAATAATGCATATCGTATATTTTCACTGTGATAGCTAACACGTGACATTAACGCAACATTAGAGATACACTGAACACAGAAAAGTTAAGGTGTAGTTTAACGATTGGTTGGAAAGCCGTGGTAGGTTTGCGAGAAGAAATAAGCATACGAGGAGTTGTTCCTGAAGCAATCACTTGTTGTACAGCCGCACGTAGGCAACACACACGCGGTCGACGAGCTGTGACGTCAGCAAAGTCTCTGCCTCACGAGAAATCTTCATCACCGAACCTCTTGCTACGCGCCTTCTTCGCCTTGTTACCAGCGGTGGCTCGTTTCTTCTTCGGCTTGGGCGTAACCTCGCAGCTGCAGCCACTGCGGATCCGGATGTAGTCGAGCATCCAGCTGGAGCCACCCGCCGCTGACGAGAAGGAGGGGAAGTTGCGAGAGAGATTCTGGTCGCCATGACGGTGATGGTGTGGATGCCTCTGGTCTCCGGATATGTCTAGGTCCTGCACTATGGCATATGAGTAGGAGTACTTCTGTACACAACGAGACTGATTGTGCAGTCGCCTGTCCATGAAGCGGCACGGCTTACCTGCAACCACACACAATCAGTACTGATGACATCTTACACACTCTCCTGTTCTGCAGTTGTTCCTTCACCAACCATACAACTCCACAACGTTACAGGACAATCATTCCAGCAAAGTTATAATTGTTCATACAACAAACAAAACTAAACACAAGCCTACATTTGTGGTGTTTGCTGTGAGGTTCGTGAATACTTCAACAATGACGCACTACATTCACCTACCTATGGTAAAATATTAAATTGAGATACAATTTTGTGCTTCAGAAATTGATAATGAAATGATTGTGTCGTAAATTTATGTGGGTGCCCCCCCCCCCTTTTTCCAATTAAAAACACAATGATTGAAGGCAATATTACCATGAGAAAACAATACAAACAAATCAGCATTAAGCCAGAAAATCTGCATCTCTCGACAGAAAGGAAAACAAGCAATCAATGTACGTAGAATAATAAAAGTAACAAAATGTGCAGTCCTGTATTGCAGTAAATGTAGAGGTTTATAAACGGCAAAATAATACAAAATTAGAGCTTTTTTTCTCTACTCCTACATCCTTCCTTGCAATATTTTTTTAACGGAGAAAGGGAAACTAAAACATTTAATGTCCTAACTTAAATTTGAAGCAGTTTTTTAAATAACTTATGCTGAAACATTCTATAGGCGACATTTGTTGGTAGCATTAGACGATCTCATGGCTTCTAGGCGTTTTAAAACCGGACTGAAAAACTGAATTTAAAAGCTAGCCAATATATCTAGGAAGCAGAAGAAAGGAAAAGTTCGTCTTACTTTGCGTTTTCGATAACATATCTTGTCCGTGGGATGTGATGGCCGGAATTTGTGTCTTGTAAAATATTTTTAGGCACAGACAACTTCCAACCCATAAACTGATAGATTGAAAAAAATCATCTTCCTATGCTTTAGCTTCCTAATATGGTAACTTATCTCCTGTTGCATATAATTATGAGTTACACAACATTTTAAAAGATCACAAAGCTTCAGTGTGGATAGGATTCTTGAATTTCAGACCAAGAAGAATGTTCTAAAATTTTTTGTACTGAATCCAATATTTCTTTTTTATCTTAGAATTTTTTCCTTGACAACCAAATAAACTTAAAAACCGAAAAGAAATTTTCTACGAAGACTATAAATGGAAGGATGACCTAACATAATTATTACAAACAGAAGATAGAAGTGAATTTAACAAAATTTTCAGCTTTAAAATACACAATTCTTTAAATAATTTAAAATTACTTAAATTTGAATAAATATACATTGTATTAAAATTTAGGAACGTAATCTTTGCCAAAATTTAATTGAAATACACCCTGTAGTAGTTTTCTATTACAAGCGCAGAAATATTTGCTCAAGTGACACCCTTGTTTGTGTGCTAACTAAACTCAGTGTGACATAGGACAACACAACACAGCCCGAGGAAACATATTTATGTTCATAGCAGTGCTTGTAACAACAATTGACCTAGTGGACATCCTCTGGTTCACTCACACTGCTAAGTGTATACTTGCTCAAGTGACACCCTTGCTTGTGTGCTAACTAAACTCAGTGTGACATAGGACAACACAACACAGCCCGAGGAAACATATTTATGTTCATAGCAGTGCTTGTAACAACAATT
>PNEQ01087999.1:0-15427 GCA_003012365.1 Medauroidea extradentata | reverse complement strand
GCATGCACAGTATATTCGAACTTTTAAATTAAAACCGCCACTAAAAACACACATGACACACGCAACTCAAGAATTCAAGTTCCGTTCAGCATACTGTAATGAACGACGACGACGCACGTAAAGAGAAACAATAAATAACGTATTTTCTTAATGTGTGAAACAGGGGAAAAAATGCTGTTTCTATTTCCAGATACTCAGGCCGGCGATCATAAAACAAAACAACTTACATTACTATTGACTTCACATAATTTATCAATGATATTCATGAACAGTCACTTCTAATACTTTATGTGTGTTTATCAGAAACCGATATTCATTACATAACGGACAAACAAACTGAATGACGCAATTCGCTTCCAAGCGGCGAAAACCTAACTCTGGTGCCATCTGTCGGTGAAACTTTAAACTACCTCTGTGGCGCAAAGAGTTAGCGGCGTCTGCCAACGACAATCGACTCTGTTGCGTCGCTTTCTGCTGCCGCAAATTAAATAAAAATGTACAGTCAGCAGGTACGTCAGTAAGAACTTAAATAAATATTTTTCAGTATATTAAATACAGAGAGGTCGTTTGCAATTAATGTTTTTTCACTAATGCTGTGTTCAAATAAGAAAATTCATGGAACTACATGCAGTTATTCGCTACCAACCATACAAACAGTAATGTAACTGTTGTTAATGTTGACTTATATGCAGTAACGGTTAGTGATTTTTTTCAAAGGTTAAATCTTTAGTGCTCACTTTATTCCGAATGGCCTATAAAACACTTATTTTTCTCTAATTAAATGTTACTCATCGACTTACAGAACAATTTTTTTCAATATAACTATACCGAAGTCAGTCGGAGGTGTAATCCAGAGAACGATTTTTAGAGTTTTACTTGGCCCTATTTCAAACAAAAAAAAAACAATTTTTAATTAATAGGCTAACTATGTTACATGCATCATAATCACGTATTCGTATTCACATTCAGAGTTTATCTTATTTTTTACAGCCGAAAATTATTTAATATTTTTTATTTCATTCACAGTGTCTCAACTTATTTTCCTTATTTTACAATACTTTCTAAGGCTATTGGTTTGATAAAAATTATTCCTGTCTGTGAGAAGTCTATAGCATTAGCCTTTTTTATATTGTGTACGACTGTTTTGTCTTACAGTACGTACAATTTATATTAAAACGAAGTAATAACTGTACATTTCCCGTAATTATATACGATGGTGGTACAAGTTTATTGAAAATGTTGTGTCAGCCGAAGCTCTGCACCCCGATAGGCAGCTTGGACAGGCAGTCCCCTTAAGTTGTCAGTCATACGCCCAAAATTAAATCTTCTAAGAGTACCAAAATGGTCACGAAAGGCCATGAGTTCAAATTTAACGACTGTGCCACGGCAGATACAAGAGAAGAAGTGAGCAAAAAAATAAATAATTTGACTCCGACAGGAACACTGGCGATCATTCACGTGTAGAAGTGTTAAAGTTAGCTGTTATTTACGCAAATAAACGCCTCGATTTACGAGTTTCGTTCGCAGAACCAGACGCAAGAAACTACGCACTGCTGAACCTCGAACAAAGAAGTGTCAGGAATCGTAAAAGTAAAGATTGGGACAACAGAGAACAAATAAGCAGCAGCCGGACAGGAAATTCAAGCCGGAACAACACAAGAGGTAAAGTATTTACGACGACGTAGGTCATTCTTAGATCCAGCGACAGTGTGTATTTCAGTGAGATAAAGTTCTCTCACGGTCCTCAACTATCATCTCTGCAGATGTTCTTTGTTTCGAGACTATTGTCAGGGACGTAAGAACAAACAAACAATAGGACTATAATATTTCGATTTCCTGTGCGCTGCCATTAGTTAATGGCTTTCGCATTTCCTTTCACATTTCAAATAAATAATACGGTTACAATCCCCTACTGCTAGAAACATCCGCCAGCAATTCTAAGACATCATCACGAGCGAGGTAAGTTCCAACCCACAAATTATGGATATACTTTTCACTTAACAAACCATTTGTGTGTTCCAAACCATATATCTTTAGAGGGCGGTAAGAAGGGCATAAGTCATGTAAAAATATAATGGCACTTACGTAATTCTTCCTTTTTAGTGAAGGTGGTGCGAAGGCTAAAGAAACGTGTTAATATAATGAGAATTGTACCCTTGTTGAACGCCTAACTGTAAGAAAAACACAAGTCTCAATGGGTAATAATTCGACTTATGCCCTTCTTACCGCCCTCGAAAGAAATTTGCTCAATAATTTTTGTTTGTTTATTACAGGGCTATCAACGCATACCCACACATAGCCCTCGTATTATTATTGATAATAATTGAAAACGTTTGTGAACATAGACAACATTTTATATTTCGTAACACGCAGTAGTCCTTAGTGACCAGCAGGCATCACTCAGATTGTGAATGTGCCCTACACTGTCTTGCAGGTTGAAGACCCTTACTTTAATGAACTGAAAGTGTGAACCAGGATACATTATCACAACTCTTTCCACGCCAAAAACTGAAAGTCAAATTTCATACTACAGAGGATTCATAACCACGCCATTTGTGTTTAAACATTGTGCATTTCATTGTGACAATACATATGCGGTGAGGAAGGTTTCGCAAAACATCTCTTCCTATTTCCCTAATTTATTATGCAATGCCCCGAGGACATATATAGCAGTTTGGATCAAAACTGCTGCTTTACCCACACCTAATACAAATGCAGTGAAATATACAAATTTTAGCATTTTAGAAGAACATTCCTCAAACTGAGGGTCAACGAACACTTGAGAAGTGAAAATGAAAATCCACAACGTATTCACGCCTTCCCAGGTGGCGGGGAGGGGGAAGGGGGAAAAAGGTTTCCGAATTTAGGAATGTTGTAAAGTAACACCGAAGGGTTCGGGGGCTCTCAACTGGAAACGTTTGAATTTTAAGGAGCAAAATTGTGCTATTTAATCAGTTTCCGTACGGTAAGAGGGTGTCTGGACACCGTACACCACCCTTGGTTGCAACCCTCATTGCAATAGTCTGATGCACAATCAAATTTGCAATGGTAACTCATCACAATCTCATAATCTGAGGAGAATATAACATTTCATCAAATGCTTCTGTAGACATTAAATGTAATCAGTCAAAACCAGTGGTGTAATACTGGTTTTAAAAACACGCAAGCATTGACGTGTCCGAAACATTAAGGGCCGTAGCTATAGACCTCTTTCTAGTGACAACCAACTGCTAACCAATGCTATCTCTATGGGGATAGCAGCTGGTTGTCATTCGAAAGAGGTTTATAATATCGGCCCTATGTCTGTAATTATTAATAAAGGGCATCAACACAAAAAAAAATTAAGAGGGAACATTTGATTTTCTTAAGTGCAGGAGTTATTCACATACATAATTATAGATTTCTTAATGCTTATTCAGTCGCGTAATGTGCACGAGATGATACGGTACTGATGATATGCGTAGGTATACATCATAATATAATACGTTTACCAAGATAATATTCGCAAACATTTACAATAGTTTGCCACAGCTATAATATTACGTCTACATTTTGACGAGCTGAACTTCAATATAGAGGTTTTACTTGCGAAATTGTTGAAATTTTAGAAACTAAAGAGTAATTATATTATTTCGAGGTCTGGAAAAATAAAAACATCTAGATAAGACAAAGAATAAATTAAAAAGTTGACGTAAAGCAACCTTTCTTATACATATGTTATTTCGGAGATTTTTACAGTAACTTACCCGGTTAAGAGATTTGATCATCTCTCAACAGCAGAGATACTGAGGGACGATAGAGATTTAATACAAGTTGCTATTAATTACAATACGAAACACATCACACACACGCACGCACATGAATAAATTACATCCAAAACTTTTATGTCTTATTCGCGAAACTTATTTCAAGCGTGACAGCGTGAGGCGCTTGCGCAGTATACATGGCGTGCTGAACTAAAAAAAAGCACGAAGAAAGCATTGATAAGGGCCAGGTTCGCGTGTTATATCTGTTGCTCTGATCGGCTCAGCAATAGCACTGAAGCTGTTTTACCCGAAAGAGATTACGTGAAGAAATTACGTCCGACTATTAAACTTATCCCAGAGTGAAGAGCACGAGTATAAATTGTGAAACAATATTACTAGAAACTCAATTATATGAATAATGCATAAGAATTTGTAGATATTTGCTCAATACTGGGGCACGAGAATATGGTCTTACGCACCGCCACAGACCTGGTAGGTAGGCAACACTTCCTGCACTTGAAAATTAACAATTGCTGGTTGTAACACTGCGTCGGGGACTAACAAACAGGTATTTAACAAGTTACAGTTAGTAAATACGCGACAGCCTTGTGTGTAGTGGTAACTCCTCGTGCATCATTCTGAATATCATGTATAGATTTAGTACGTATGTTGGCGATACTAACTTCGGCCTTCAGCCTCGACTTTCCTTCACAATCATTTGACAGTACGACGTACGATGATTAAGTCTACTTAGATAAGGTTTATGGAACGAATATTTCGCGAATATACCTGTATGTTAGAATCCACTGTCCTGCCCCGTAAAGCCTCGACCAACTGTCCATTAGCTACTACTCAGTGGAACAGCAGAGAGACAATGAACGAATAGACGGGGCTTGAGTATGTATAGGACAATGGATTCTAGCATGCAGGTCATTGCACTAGGATATTTTCCTTGTCCTAATTATAATTGCTCGTAGGTTCAAATACAACTACTTTGAATCATGACTAGCTGTTGCATCTACACTTCCTGGCCACGGCTCGTAGTATGAGCTGGTAACGAAAGTTACCTTACTGTATAGCAGAATTAGCTGACTGTTCGCGGAGTGTGGGTGTTGGCAGCCACGACTGCTTCAGTAGTGTTTGTGGTGGATGTGGCCGTGGAATGTAATGGATTTTACTGGCGTGAAGAGGGGAGTGAGAAATAAAGGGAGATAGGTAGGGTGAAGAGCTGTTGCAGAACTCGAGGGGGAAACACAAGCCACTGACTCACGACCCAGTTACCATCTTACAGCCAGAACTGATTGTTGCGACGTGAAATGTGTACGACAACGCTACATGAAATTCCGGGTGCCTCATTTATCTGCGCCGATTGCTTTGGTATGATACATTTTATTCCTTCGGTAAAACACCGTGAGCACTGCGTAAAACACGTTTCAAAGTTTTTCACGTTGGCAATTTTGCAACAAAAGTATTGACTAAGTGTTCGAAAACATTTAAACAGTTGTTGATCTGATATTTGCACAGCATGTTCAAACATGTATGTGATCATGTAACCATGATCATACAGGAATGTATTATTTATAAGAAATGTCGTATGAATCTCGACAATGAAAAAACTATTTGTGATAATATTGGGAAGTACAGTCACTGAAGACTGATTTTTTTTTCTGGGGGAGTAGGTGGAGATGGGGAAGATTTCGTCAGTTCCTATTGGCACAGAATAAAACTATACAATGCTGGTATATTTGGAGCGGTTTGTTTTAAAATTTGTTTTATGTGAAGTAGTTACTAGGCAAGCCTAAACAAAAAATTACCTTTGCCTCTTACAAACAATAATTATTGTGTGTAACAGTACACAACATAACTTACAACACTTTGTGACACAGTTTAGAGAAAACTAAAAACTAATTACGTACGACATAAAAAATTTATGTCATAATTTTTCAGGGAGGGAAACAATTTTAATTATGTGAGCGAGGTGAAAAAATTTATGAGAGGGCATCACAACTGTTGATTTGCACACAAATCGTAAAATATGATCCATACCAAGACAATGTGGAATTTGATGAATGTCTCACTATAACAAGCATTTCTGTTACTACATTGCTTCAAAGTCTTAACACCAGACCATATAAATGTTTTCAGATTTCTTATTCAATTTTCTTTTAATGTTATATGGAAAATATATCAACTGTTATACATTTTACCTCTACTATGCAAAGAAACTATCGTTGCAGAAAGTTTCTCTGAGAAAAATAGTTAAACACACACTTTGCAAGTGAACTAATTTACTGAGTAAGAATTTTATTACAAAATACATATGTGAAAATATTATTGCCGTTACAAAAACTGTTAAAAGATAAAATAATATACAGCAGCCACAATGATACATAAAGCTACAGTCAAATTAATTTTATTGATAAAATGTCACAAAAAATGTTTGTTCGTCGTCTGATAAAAATTTCAAACACAGCATTTACTCTGGAACATTAAATGCTCATTCAAATACTTTGTCTTCGACTTAAGTTTGTCGAGCGCTGTGAAGAACGTTACAAATATGTATACTAATTTCAGATCCTCCATCGATGTTTAAAGCATATTTTCTCGTGGTCGAAAATACCAAAACCAGGTACATTGTCTAGGTATGAATATCATGCTGCCGAATCTGTAAGTAGGTATGTGTGAGGTAATACACAGATCATTTTTAATATTTCGTCATAAAATATTATAAGGTCACCATTTACCATCCCACAGAGACAAGTAGTCGGCGAGAATAACAAATCTAATTCAGTGACTTGCGCATAGTCCAGGATGAGGCGACATGTGCATGCTCTGTTGTCTTCAAAATAAATTAAATGTGACAAAATAATGAAACAAACTGGAAACATACTTAAAGTAATTTCAATCACAATTATGAACATTTTAACTTCAATACTGCGCAAAAGACAATAAAATAATAATTAGTTAAAATGATATACATTGGCGCCAAGTGCTTCTTGAAGTCACAGTAACTACATGAAGAAATTTCTCTGGAATAGGAAAATTCGTTCGATTTCGAACATTGTTTTGTGTTTGGATACTTTTACTTAGAATTGGATAGTAAAGTTTGAAATATTACTACATGCAAACCCCTTAATTTATGTCCACGAAAGTTTTGTCATGCACTGAGGATTTAACACTCCTTGTAAGATGCAGGTCAACAAGTTAATATGGTGCAATCGAAATTTGTATTGCAAAATATAAAAACTTCAAATTAATGCAGAGTAACAAAATATTCCTGTTCTGTCCCCCTTCTCAAAACACCCAACCCCTTCCTACGTGCAAGTGCAGAGTTGTCAAACAACAAAACGGTTTCAGATTTCTGTTGGCTCCTCACAGTATCTAACAAACCATTCTATGTACCTGCGTGATCCGACAAGTGTTTTGGAATTCCTACAAATATTTGTTAACACCCTCGAAGGGGTTTTAAGTGGTTGAAAACCATTTTCTGCAGTTTCAGTATAATTTACAATTTTGTTTTATTTCATCAAGAAACAGTGTTAGAAAAGAGTGAAAAAATATATAAATATAATTTTTGATAAATGAACTATGGTATTCATGTTAACACTAGAAAACCCAGCATCTGAACCTACCTTGGATTCCCATTAGCGATCATAGCCCTTTTTATTATTTGAATTTGCATATTAATAGGTATGTAAATGAAAATTTGAAAATAAGCATTCCTGTTTACGGGACTACCATTCCTTATTGGCGTGCCAAAAGCAATTAATCTACATGAGCATTTCCCCCCACCCCTCCATACGCTTTCGCATTGTCCACTAAAAAGCTTAAATTGATGTCTGTCATCCTCTTAAGGACGTCGCCTACCTGCGCGTTACTGGCTCAGAAGTGATGAAGCTATAAGGGCGACCTTGAAGCGCGTTTCAAATGCAACATTGCCACAACGAACCAAGCACTGAACAAACTCCCGCCGATCCATTTTTATATGGTACCAGGTGGTTTGCGATAAAGTGAGAACTTTTGAAGATCATCCTGACTAGAACAAAAATTATAAAATAATCTGTTTTACTGAACTGTGAAGTAAACTTCTGCCAACTGCACACACTATAAACTCTGATTGATATGTATGGTGGTTTGTTTATATAAAAAGTAGCAGGAAACTATAAAATATCTTATAGGAAACAAGTAACTAGGGTTTCAAAAATGTTCATTTTATCCCGAACCATAGCAACGTTTAGTGCACGTTTTTATCCGAGTCTCGCATACATCCAGTTTTTAACTAAGCTGGCAGTGGCGGCTAGCAGAATGTTGCCAGGGAGGGCACAAGTTGCAGAGAACTGTATAAGGTTGTGTGCTAGTTGACGCTACGGCCACTGACACGCTGGTATATAGGTGTCGCTTATTACTGACTGGTCACAACACATGAAGTAGCCAGTAGATATTTCATGGTCATTATTATACCGCGGCGCGTTCACACGAGTGTATAGTTGTCGGCAACTTGTGCCCTCCCTGTCAATAAGCCTCGAGCCGCCACTGGGTGGTGGGCTTAGAAACAGTGTTTTTAACGAACGCAATTAATAGTAAGAAATTATTTTCCCGGTACATTTGAACACATTTAAAGTGTGTGTTAGACGGCGCCCCACTGAAATCTCCAACTGAGATACACACTATTCAAAAAATCAACATAGAAAAACTGCAAAACAGCAATCCTTTATAATTATATTTGTCAACTTTATAAACAAACCTTTATCCAGAATTATGCATTTGTTAAGCTGGAATTAAATGTACGAGATTTCTGCGTCAAGGACTGAACTTCAGAAATACGTTAATCGAGAAAATTTTTTGCTCAGAAATGGTTACAAACTATTGTCTAGGACTGTTAGATTTTTTTTTTTTTGCAAATTGGCTTCGAGAAACGTACAATTTTAAAGTGATGCTTTTGGCGCTGAACGCACCCTTAAAGAACACACAACGGATGTAGCACAGAAGGAATGGCACTCACCATACAAATGAGGCACTTGAACTTCTGGTCGCTGGACATCTGGTTCTCGAGCTCGAGCTCGCGAATGCGCAGCTTGAGGGCCTCCAGCACGCGGCTGTCGGCCGCCGAGTCTGCCGGAGCGCTGAGGTCGGCCGCGCCCATGGCAGAGCTGGCTGTCGACGACGGCTCCTCCTCCTTCACGTCGTGGTCGCGACTGCCGCTCGGCGAGGGCTTGTTGCCGTCTGGGCTGCGGGACCAAACAACACACACCCTCACCTACTGTCTCACTTATGGGTAGAGATGATGGTTTATCGCGGGAAAACTTGACTATTTGCTAGGCTTCAACGTACGTTCAGCTTATCAAAAGATTACTGGCTTTTCCTTGTACGCGGAGCTACTACCCTATTTGACTAAGCCAATAAGAATACCGCTATTTTAATATTTGATGCACGTTATTGGTCTATAGACAGCTACGCTGTGTCACTGTTTTCAAGGCTATGTTGGCACAAAACATTTTCGCGATATACCATCATTAGAGATGATGGTATATCGCGAAAATGTTTTGTGTCAACATAGCCTTGAAAACACTGACACAACGTAGCTGTGTGCCGACCAATAACATGCATTAAATATTAAAATAGCGGCATTCTTATTGGCTCAGTCAAATAGGGCAGTAGCTCCACGTACAAGGAAAAGCCAGTAATCTTTTGATAAGTTGAACGTATGTTGAAGCCTAGCAAATAGTCAAGTTTTTCCGCGATAAACCATCATCTCTAACCATCATCTCTACTTATGGGTTTTACATATTATTATTATTACAGGCGCGAGTATTTCGAGGATTCGTTCTAGGCTCAGGTTGACCATCAAGGACTTACTCCACTGTCACTTCTGTAAGTTGACGACATCTTTCACGACACACCTTTGACGACTGCAAGCCAGTAATAAATAAAGAAATAACTCGTGGGAATAACACTTGTACAATTGGAAGCCAATGGATAGAGACCGGATAAATTCACTGGTAATCTGACCTGTAGACCAGCCTTCAAAAATATACGTTCACTTAAGTAAATAACAGCGGCTCATTGGCTGCTTGCTGTAGTTCTGCATGTAATTGTTTCTATGTTATTGGCTCGGCGCCTTGTAAGAGGTGTCTTACAGTTGCTCTAGCTGTGCCAAAACGAAAACGGGAATTTTTCAGGTCTCTACTAACGGATAGAGACATGAAATAATCGCGTTTTCTTTTGAGCACAAGCTAAAAATCCAATAACTGTAGGTTTGTGTCACTCTCGCAATTGGTCTTTGACTTATTTGACTCTACTCGGGAAGTATCAGAGACAATAATAATAATGTACCTTACACAGACCTGTATCACTTTAACAGCAAGCAGCTAATGAGCATCTGCTGTCTGCTTCAGTTACACAAATATTCTTGCAGGCTAGCCTACAGATCGGTGAACCCGCGAATTTTTCCGGTCTCTTCTAATGGATAGAGGCACGATTATTTCGCGTATTCATCTGGTAGCAGCCTATACTTCTCAGTTCTATACACGAACTGGGAATTGTCGATTGTTCATTGGCTTCTAACCGTTCGTGCGGATACCACGTGATTTCACCACGAGTTATTTCCTTATTTATTACTGGTTTGCAGTCGTCAATTGTGTAGCAAAGAAACTGTTGTCCGATCACAGTAATGACAGAGAAGTACACGTTATTGACGTTCAACCTGACCTAGAATCAATACGCGAAATAATCGTGCCTCTGCTAATGGATAATCACTTGGGCCAGGGCGTGTATAGTACTGACAAGTTAATGATGCTCCCAAATAAATACACGAAAAACTCGTGCCTTTACTAATTATAAAACTATCAAATATATTAAACTACATTTCTAACATAAATTATGGGATATTAAAGATTAAAATTTGGCGACAAATCAACTTTAAAAAAAAAATTGTGCCTACATTACGTAATCTAATGCTTTTTTTAATTTCTTCATTTTTATTGGGTATACGTCTAGTCGGCGAGGTTATTAAAGATGTTTGCGTACACATTCACATCGGAAAATCATTATCGGAACAAGGGATCAAAACCGGGTCCTACCGAATGCGACTGCAACTTCTTGCCATTCCGCGACCTCGCGCGCTTATTTTACACTTTAAAAAAATATTAATATTAATTTTTTCTAGCGAATGCGTATACAATTTAGAGATACGGAAAATGCTTTAGAAGCAATATTTCGTAGCTTGAAGTTCTAACTATTATGTGGAGGAACCCTGAAACTTTGCTTTCTGAGGAACATTAATGGATTTCACCTAGACGAGATTCTTACATAAATGAGGGAATAAAAAACTTCTCACAAGAACACTACTGTAACAAACCTTACATTTAAAAATTCTAAAACTATTCCACTCAGGATTGCCCATTTTGGGTTTATATACTTTACCTTACACATTGGATGCAATTAAACGTGCATATCTGTTCTATACCCATTACAAAAATCTATATACTGTATTATTAGGCCTATATATAAAGTACCAAAAACGATAATGTTATTGGCTATCATACCAAAACATGAATTTCAAACAATAGGTCTACAATGGGCTTAACTACAATTATCTTAATTACATAAGTATAACAGCTCCCCTGAATCGAATATGGTATTTGTACAGACACTGGAAAATCGCGGGAATAGTTGACTGTTTTCTAGGCTCTAACATGCTGTATATAACACTAAATGTTTTGTATCAACATTGGCTATAGTTTATTTGTAGCATTTTTTTTTTCTGTTCAACAGGCCCAGTTAGAACTGCACAGCTTGGACACACAGCGCGTGTGACTTGTCCTAAAAGTGTTCATACGTGTCACGGTTAATACAATACAGTTTATTGGAGACTATTTTAAACATTTTCGCGATTTTCCAGTGTGTCTAGGTATTTGTAAAAGTAGTTCATTTCAAAGAAAGTACAAGAAAAGATGATGGCTGAGTGTGTTCGCCAAGGGAATGAATGTTTCTTGTCAAGTGAGCCAGCAAATGTGGCCTGTGGCAACACGGTTCTTCCACTGCGCTGGTTGCCGAGGGCTGGCGCATGTTGACACGGGGTTCATTCTCTGGGCGAACAACAACGTGTTGAAACTTGTCGCTCACCTGATGACCGCCTCCCGCAACGCCTCACGCTCGCGCTCCTCCCGCGGGCCCTCGGCGCTGGTGACGATCACGTCGGACTCCGAGTACTGGGGCGGGCCGTAGGTGACCGAGTCATCGCCGTCCACCACCAGGTCCACGTCGTCGTCCAGCGGACTTGGGCGGCTGCTACACGTAGGGAGCCCCGCACCTGCGCACGCCAGTCCCCACACTTCTTAAATAAACATTACACCTCCAGAACAATACCGTGCAAACTCATGAGTAGGGCTAGGAAAAATTCGCGAGTTTAAAGACCTACATGCTAGAATCCAATGTCCTATGTATACTCTAGCCCGTCTATTCGTTCACTCTCTGTTGTCTGAACGAGTAGCAGGTAATGGACAAATCGTAGGGCTTCGGTATACACAGGATAATGGATTCTAGCATGTAGATCTTTGAACTCGCGAAATATCCCTCGCCCTGCTCATTAATAGAGCCACGATTTTTTGGCGAAAAGATTTCTGCATCAAATGGTTAGAGACATGCAAAATTCGCGTTATTATTTGGTGATATACTAGCCTTCACTGTCCTATGGATTCTTGAACGTGTTTCGTGTTTTCATTGGATAGCTGTGGTGTCATTTGACTGTGAGTGCCCGGCATACTAGGACTGGGAGACTTCTACTATTGGCCAGAAGATGTCTCCCGAGAGCATCACCAAATTCAGCTAATGGCAGACGTCGTACGAGCGTACAGTACATCGGAGCTCAGTCTTCTGATAGAAAATAACGCGAATTTTGCAGGTCTCTACAAATGGTTTCAATGTCTCGTGAGCACGTCTGCAGCTCTGCTTCATGGTCTGTGATTGGTAGGGACCCTGGTTTTTCGCGAAAAGAATTTTGCCCCACTTTGTTGCAGTGCCTTACGTGCACATCTGCAGTTCTGGTTCATGATTATTGGCAGCGTGTCTATATGAAGAGCCGTATACAATTTATCTGAGCCAATTACAATAATGTCTCTGCAACCCTTCACGGCTGTGATTAGCCGGTAGAATCCCAAGGCTCGAGAGAGTTAAAATATCCAATCTCTGACAACGAAGGAGAACTGCAGATGTGCACGTAAGGCACTGAAACAAAGTGGGGCAAAATTCTTTTCGCGAAAAACCAGGGTCCCTAGTGATTGGATAACTCTCACTAGTCTTCGATATATACTGGCAAATCACAGAAGTATAGTGCCACAATTGTCTACTCTGATTGGTGCAGTAAATGAGAAACGTGTCTCAACAAAGACACGCTGCCAATCACCATGAAGCAGAACTGCCGATGTTAACGCAAGGCATTGAAACAAAAGCGTGACTCTACTCATAAGGTGCCCGCCTGCTCAGGCAATGCAGACTTTCAGTCAATAGGCGTTTATTATAAAACAGCTCGACGTGTGCAAGAAGTGCTTGGTTCGGAATAGCATTCAAAGAAACTTACACGTGTGTATACCATTTCAGCTCCTCCGTTTATTTCTGAAGCTTATTTCCTCGCTGCCGAAAATGGCTGTTTTTGCGGTAATATTTAGGTAAGACAATCCTGCCGCAGAATATTTTCAATGTGTAAGAGTGTACAATATACCTTTATTTTAATAATTGTCTCATAAAATGATATGGTCACAACTAAATGTCTCATAGAGGCGAGTTGTCGGCGAGAAGACTACAAATAAGTTCAGTGACTTGCGCCTAAAGGCCAGTGTAAGTCGTACTGCGCAAGATGTTCCGTGACGCTTCCTCACTCCTAGGCTAAGTACGCGCAAAATACATTTATCCAGGCGGTCACCTACATACAAACCTGGATAATACTAAGTTCTCATTAACACAAAATTATTTTTCCCTCCTTGGGATGAGATGAAAAGTTTAATATTAACTTTATTGTTAAAAATCAATTTTCTTTATATTTTAATTACTACAATATTAAGGGCAGTAATATGAAGAATTTCTGGCGGTAGTAATAATATCGGTATTTTAGAGATAATCAGCCTGAAAAAATGTTTAACAACTTTAATAGTTTTACGGAACACATGATATTAAAACTTCAAAATTACCAACTGCATAGGTTTAGGTACATTCAGGTTTGTATTAAAGAGGTTCCAGTGTAGCGGCACAACTCAAAAGTTATGATCCTGAAATATTTTCTAAGAAAAAGTTGGACGTTATAATATTTCAGCGTCATATTTGATGTTACAATATACTGAACGCACATTACTTCCTTTACCAATAATGGTTAACTACAACGATTGAATTACCATCGAAATAAAAATATAAAAAACACAAAACAATAATAGGTATAGAGATGGTGGAATTTCGCTAGTTCAATTACCTGCATGTTAGTATCAAATATCCTATGCATACTCAAGTCCCGACCATTTGTCCACCAGCTGCTACTCAGTGTAACAGTAGACAATGAACGAATAGACAGGTCTTGAGTATGCATAGGATATTAGATTCTAACATGAAGGTCATTGAATTCGCGAAATTTCACAATCTCTAATACTAGGTAACCGACTCAAGAACATGACTACTCTGTATCTCTAAATACCGTTAGAAAGACTACTGAACTATTTATAACAATAACAACTTAATAGAAAATAGCCAAAATTATGAGTTGTACCCCAATTAAATGTGTAACTGAAAGAAATGTGAGCAACTAATCCGTATATTTTATAAAGAAAATAATTTTTTTAAGCTGTTTAGATTACGATAGAGAAGTGCTTAAATAACACATTTTAGGTGTTATTAAATATTTCCTTTAAAATTTTTTCATTGAGAACAAGTTTACTTTTTTGAAACAGAAAACATATAATTATTTCCAAGATAAAGCTTGTCTAAAAAAAACTATAACTAACTTAACAGTAAAGATTACATCAAGCCAAATTCAGAGCGTCAAAACTTTTATTTCCGTCACTAGGTACAGTAGACAAAAAATGTATACGCGGCAAAACTATTTTGCAGTGGTTCATATTTGAACCAAAATTTTCTTTGCCTTAACAATATTTGTGCTGTGGCAAAGAAACAGTTTTTATAATGTTTGCAATGTCCGTTTAAGGGGTATGGAAAGGTTCGATGTCGAGCGGGTGACTGGAACACTCAATCATCAATAAAATCTGAACTACTCATCAAAATTCGATGAGATTTTTTGCCGAGTAGATATTTTATCAGCTGACGTTTATATATATATATATATATATATATATATATATATATATATATATATATATATATATATATATATATATATATATATATATATATATATATATATATATATATATACATATATAACATTATGAGGTAGTATGCTTTACTTTCGAGTAAAAAATTAAAAATGGTTTTTAGAAAAATCAGGGCTTGAAACCACAAAATCTACAAAAATGGGAAACTGTAATTTTTATAATTTTTAATACGATAATGTCTGGACCTCTATAATAACAGAATTTCAAATATACTCGCGTTTTAATTTGAAAATAATTTTACTATCCGAAAATCTCTGCGCGATAGGTTTACGGATGTTAAAATTATTTTCATATGAAAACGCGAATATT
>PNEQ01087998.1:0-15425 GCA_003012365.1 Medauroidea extradentata | reverse complement strand
ACCTGCCTTGGCAGACGTTTTATGACAAACCTCAGGGGCTTGTCCTCCGAATGGGCATGTGTGTAGTGTGGTATGTTGTCGGCTTTGAAGAGCTCACGGGCCTTCTCGTAGTCTGGTTTGTTTGTGAGTGTGAGTTTCAGCTCAGACCTCCGTGTCAGTGTGTTGCGAAAAGCTATGCCGCTTTCTGACAGCAGTTTCGCAATCTTTTTTAGATTCCTGCTGTCGGGCACGAATATCGGCACTGGCCGATATCGTGGTTCTGTGTTTGTTTTGGTTTTTGTGTTGTCTGAGCTCCCTGGCTCCTCGTCTGGTGTTCGTAGAATACCAAATCGGTTTTCTTCAAGCAGCTTTTCGCCTGCTTTGTCCAGTACGATTTTTCGTCGGTTGGTGTGTTTTCTGTCAGGGAAAGTCCACTGACCTTCCTCGTCCTGGCCCGGAGAAGGGGTGTGTGTGCGTGAGTGTGTCTCTGAGGCAGTTCCACTCGCCTGGCTCCAGAGAGTCTCGGTGTTACCGTCGCTCTCGTTAGTCCAGCTCATTTCACCGTCGCTCAGGTTTGACCTGCTGTGATGTTCAGTGTCGGTGCTCGCTTCTCGTTTTTTTGGTAGTGATTTTCTTCTGTGTGTTGTGTTGTTCTCCTCTACTACGCCTTGTGGCTTAGTGCTTGTGTTTTTGTCGGTTGGTGTTTGTGTTGCACGACTGGAAAAACCATGGGTTTATATAGGGTAAGCCCACTTATCCTGCTCAGCCAATGGGAGACGAGCTGTCTCCTGATTGGTCGCGCAGCATAGATTGACTCTGATTGGTTGTGATGGGTTGAGTGTGTGTTTTTGTTTTGTGCTGTAAAGTTGCTTCTTTCTTAATCAATGGGATCCACATATTTTTTAATTCAATACTCTGTTGACTGAAAATATTGCTATTGCTATTCAATTTGCAATGGAGTACGTCCAAGAAACTGAATCCAGTCATGCATTCCCATTGCACAGTTCTTTCAAATATTAAATCCACAAGATTGAGATATTACATAAAATAAATAAGCCACCCGTAATGTTCGTCACCAGCAGCATTTGTATAGGCTTATAGCCTCTACCTAACTTCGCCTAAATTGAAAATAATTAGTTCGAACAATCCTACAAATATGTCCGAATACAGTTTTAATATTATTTATACACATTATAACGTCCTAAGTTGTAACAATCTCCGCCCCTTACAAAATTATTTCGTAACGATGCATGCGATACAAGTCGCAAGGCCCAGCACAAATGTATTTTCCCGCTATGTGTATTAAATTCTTTCGTCTTCGACAATATCAGTTTACGAGAAAAGTCCTGCCGCACTCATGTTTGACATTATTTAGGTCTAAACGAATGTATTTGTATTTATAACGTAATTACAAAAATACGTCGGGATGCCAAATTGAGTTTTCAATGTTAAACTTTCAAAACAAACATTTGTTTGGAACTAGAGCTCTCGTGTGACGTCACAACCAATAGTGTCCATAACGTGAAATAGTAGTAATCATTCCTCGCAGTGAAAGAAGACCGTTACAATTTTGTACACATTTCGTGGATTTGTATATTATAACTACTGTTAAATGGAATAATTGTGTAATATTGTGTCTCATAATTAAATATTTCACAGAGATGTAAAATGTATTGTTACATCTGACAGACTAGTTAACCATATGTTATGCAGAAGTACGAATGTATTTTCAAACTATTCATTTGTGTTTACTTTTTGTAGAATAAATACAACATGGCCGTCACTAATGTGAGTAAAAGAAAACAATTCAACTAATTCCCTTTAACTCTATAAGAAATACGTGATTCTTACTTGATTCATTTTACACATTGCAAGTTTCTATGTTTATATTGCTTCTAGAGTTATTTATTTTTCCCAATAACGCATGTGTAAAATTATGACTTATTGATGAAATAAACTGAAAAACCCCAAAATGTGACTGGTTACATTTTACCCGGAGATCATCCATGTATTTAATTATTTATTTGGCGTTTGAAGTGCTCTCAATCACACAAATTGTACAATCACTTTGTAGGGAGAACATAATGACGGGAATAGGGCCAGGGATACTTGGGATTATAGAAAACTATGGAAAATTATATTTCACAGTAACTGGACCGAGAATATAGCGCATCCTCCCAAATGCAAGTTTAATAACTTACAGTGGTTAACTTTACATGTTTAACTTAACTCCCTTACATTTATTATGTACTGAAACACAAACGTTGTTACATTATTTAAATTGTAAAACGCACAGGTGTGTGACAGTAATTTAACAGAGTAACTACATCATGACGACTTCAAAAGTAGATATAACAAAAACAGCTTTATGAAAAAAAATGCAAGAAGCCTAAGCATTTGAAACAGTAAACATAGAATGTGTCTACAGATTTTTTATATTTAGACAAAAAAATTTGTTGCAACCATAATGCGATTGTTTGGAAATTTATAGCGAAACTATAGATACATATAATTACATATTAGGTATTATGGTAAGGGTCAAGTAACATCACCAATGAACATAAAATATACTTGTCATTTTCCGAATAGTAAAAATACTGCTAAAATAACATCAACGAAAATACATAAAAACGAATGGTTGACCGATGTGGTAGTGGAGTAGTATCATAACTGATATGGAAATTACACTTAAGAACCACGAGATACAGAAGAGATATCAGCAGTGCTTATTTTAAGCTTTTGCTGAATACGGAAACGTAACTCAGGGACGGGACACAAGCATGTGCGACATTGATTGATTTAGGAATTCCGTAGAAAGTTGAAATTTTGAAATGCCACTATCACTAATTTTTATACTACCACTACCTAAGGAAATCTTCTGTTGTCATGGTTCAACCACATCACATTTCATTTAAGAGTTGTTGAATGCATCTAAGCAGATTTAACATAATAGAATATGGCCTAAATATAGGAACTTGTCTAACCGTCCAATCAATGATTTCACTCATAGGGACTCTTGACATTTGACAAAAGTAAATTTTATCTCTACAGTCAACTTTGCTCTACTGTAAAGTGTTAAAATATATAAATATTTATAACCATAAACCAATTCATGTGTTTTAATTACAGGTCTCACATTGGCGATAACTGCATATATATTTTTGCTGTTCGGCTGTCTGTCAACTGTTTCTTGGACTGAGAAGATCAAGATCACGAAAGAAAGTTTCTCTACTCTTCCTTTTGAAGAAATTGGTAAACTCTTGGACTCAACTGAACCAGAGATCCTCCTGATAGAACAAGTATGGCCTGACGACAACCAGAAAGCCGCCGTTCCACGAGGGTTCTTCGACAGTTTTGGAAGTATACGGAACTTGTCTCTGATCAACAGCAACGTGTCAGAGCTAGATCCTCAAGTCTTCAGCAGTCTGCGAGGACTAGTGTCCTTACAGTTGACCAACATCAAGCTGAGGAACTTGCCGTATGGGATATTCAACACCACGTTGAAGCTGGAAGAACTCTGGTTGGACAACAACGAGCTGACGACACTTCCAGATGAAGTATTCAGTGCTCTGAATAATATGAAATTACTTGATTTATCTCACAATAATTTACAAATTATAAGTTTAAGATTACTTGCAGAGTTGCATAAATTAAAAACGCTTAATCTTGGTTTCAACAAGTTAAAGAAACTCCATTGTAATTCTCTGGAAAACTTGCGTAATCTTAAAGAGTTAAGGTTAAATAGTAACTTAATCAAGTATATTAGTTGGAAGTTACTTAAAAATGCAATAGAATTGAAATACTTCAACATCAGTTATAACTTTCTGAAAAGTATGCAATTAGAAAGTATAAAATTTAAATTACAATTAAAACGCAAAGTGGTAACATCGCGGAAAGTATTAGGATTGTTTACAGAAACAAGACAACTACAATTCATCGATGTAAGTCACAATAATATTGCTGCCATAAGTGATGTGACTTTTAAAGGTTGTAGAGAAATAAGTTATATTGATTTATCTTTCAACAATTTGCAGGTTTTCAGTTCTAAAATTTTTGACGGATTCGAGGAGCTAGCGACCTTAGACCTAAGTTTCAACAATATAAGTCGCGTTTATCTACGCACGAGTTCAATCAGATCTGTTGTCGAACATTGTCGCATTATTCTCAAAGGAAATGTTCTACGAGCCGTGTCAGCAGATTCACTGTCTACACAACATTTAGATCTGAGCTCGAATAACTTGACACATATAATTTATAGTAATTTTCTACAACCGCTAAAATTTGTTCGTTCGTTGGATTTATCTTACAATCCCTACATACATATTTCATTTTTGATTTTCAGGCATTTGCAGAATCTTCAGTCACTGTACCTAGATGGAAATACTGTAAGTTATAAAAATATAACATTACTAAATAAGATACTTGAACTTCCGGAATTATATTCACTCAGTTTGAGTGATACTGAAATATGTAAAGATTCTTATTCATACATAATTGTAAATAAAATATTTGTCCAGAAAAATATGCCAAACGTTAACTGTTCCAGAACGCAATCTTCGGAATTACAAAGCAATGATTCAGCACACAGAACTAACAAGATAAGAGAAATATTAACTATGCAAAGTACATCTTTTTCTGCAGATGACAAATCTATGGAAAACACAAACGATGCTGATTGTCCAGAGATTAATCCGGAATATGACAGCTACACGACGATTGATATAAATTGTCCATTGGGTTGTATGTGCCGTGACTTGTGGAAGTCATGGACCACCAACAAATACATGCAAAAGTGCAATGAGATTGTAGATTGTATGAATGTGTGGTTCAGTGAACTACCTGTTGTCGATCCTTCTACTACCTGTCTAAACTTACGTTCCACTAGAGTGCAACATGTAAATAGGAATTATTTTCAGGATTTTGACTCATTACTGTACTTGGTATTGTCAGTAAACGATATATTGTCTCTGCACGAGGACACATTTAGCTCTCTTCGTAGCCTATTGTTCTTAGATCTAAGCTTTAACTTGTTGGCAGGAATAAACGATGATTTGTTACAGAGTTTAACGAATCTTGAAGAACTGTTGCTTTTCAGCAATAAGATAACGTCATTAAATGATAATATTTTTAGATGTTTAGGTAAACTTAAGATTTTAAATTTAGCGGATAACAAAATTTCCATGATTTCTAAATATGCTTTCAATTATCTGTATAACTTGGAAGATTTAAACATGCACGGTAATCGTCTGAAAACTCTGGCGACGCTTACTTTTTCAGAACCATCTAATATGAAATTCTTAAATATCGAAGGAAACTGGCTTAAAATTTTACCAGTGGGCTTATTTGATCAAATGACGCAACTAAAAACTATTATAATGACAAATAGTAGCCTGACACTGTTGGTCCCAGGCACTTTTCTCAACTCGACAAACCTGAAAGAACTATACATAGACAAAAATCAACTCGCATATCTTCCAAAGAATCTTTTTGCTGGTCTCGCCAGCCTGGAGTTTTTAGAATTAAGTGGTAACCAGATAATGCATTTGAATGCTGAATCGTTCGCAAATTTATCACAACTTTCTTCTTTAATTTTAAATAATAATCAAATAAAAGTATTATCCGAAAATGTATTTCATAGTAACTTGATGTTAGAGCATCTGGATCTGAGTAGCAACAAGATTGAAGACATATCAACATCTGCGTTCAGAACACTTGTTAATTTAAAATCACTGATATTAGAGGATAATTTACTGCAGTTTATAAACAAAGGAACATTAGAAAATACACATTCACTCAGTTATTTGAAAATAAATAGAAATCGCTTACAAATTATTGAGAAAGATTTATTTAGCAGTCTAAGCAATCTTGAAATTGTTGATGTCGAAAATAATTTACTACGCAGCCTCGGAGCTTATTTATTTTTAAATAATAATATGTTAACAAGTATTGTGTTTAGCTGCAACAGTATAAATGGAATTGATGATGTATTTGTAAACTCAACAGTCGCAGAGACAGTGAAATTATCTCACAACAATATTCGTGCGGTAGGCGAGTATGCATTCAAGAACACCGAACAGATAAAGTGGTTAGATATTTCATACAACAAAGTGGAAATTATTCATGAACGAGCCTTTCGATATTTACAAAATCTAAGAAATCTGTATCTTCACAGCAACTTGCTGGTTGAAATGGATGAATGTTTATTTAATTATACTTACCTATTTGTTTTGGACTTGAGTAACAACCGTCTTCATACCATACCTAAACGACTGTTTTATAAATTACATGGTTTAAAAACTCTGAACCTTGCTGACAACAAACTTACAAATTTGAATGTAGACGTATTCACGTCACAAGCCAAGCTAAAAGTGCTCATTCTCAATGGAAACCCTCTGAGGACCTTACCTCCTGGCATCTTCAGGACCTTGACTAGCCTGGGAGTGCTGGATCTCAGACATACCAACCTCAACTCTCTGGATCACAACTTATTCTCGTCGCTACAGCAGCTGTTGGTACTCATGCTTGGGTACAGTCCGCTACACTCACTGTCGACTCAACACTTCCGACCACTACAGTCTCTGCAAGTTCTTGATCTCAGCCGTGGACATTCTACAAGACGTGAGTACAGTGAACATATGGATGAAGATCTCTTGACTTGGAGGAACATGACTGTCATAAGCCACTGGTTCGACATGCCTGATCTGAAGATTCTGATGATACCTGGACATCCATTATGTTGGTACCCACTGTGGCAGAACGTCACGAACTATATATTTTTGCATGCATCTTTGAAGGATGTGAGGTGTTACAGGCAAGAAGAAAAGCTTTCTTCTCTGTGTAACTGGAAATATAGTAATTCACTTGGCTCACTTAGGGGCTATTTAGAGATTAATGTGCCAACTTACTAACGAAAATAATGAGCGAAAGAAAAGAAAGACACGCAACAATAAATAACTCCTATAGTTAGAATTTTAATCATGTATACTTTAAAGTTAACCTAACATACAAGAAAACGGTGAGTGAAGCATCTCAATGGTATGGCGATAAATACTTAAGCACAACAATTCAGTGATATGGTTTGTATGTAAATGGTTTCTTTTTTCTGAAATTTATTGTTATATGTAGAGATTACATACAGAGATGAAGTAATTATTTTTCCAAGACGAGCTTAAAATTGATATTACACGGCACAACAGAATATTTTTCACAATTAAGTTAGTAATTTTATGTAGTAATAGTTACTGATAACTTTGTAGAAATAGGTACTTCAGGAATAAAGTCGTTCCTTTTTTATTACTGTACGTAACACAAAGCCAGAGATGTGTGGTTAATGAGGTTCCGTTTAAAGTGTATGATTGTACCGAGAAGTATATTTTTCTTGCCTGATAATGGTTCAGGTCACATTCCAGCGCTGTGATAGTTTACATTTCAGGTCAGTGGTTTGTTACAGAATTGCTTGTTTTTTAACATCGTGTAACTTTGTATTACAGGAATATCGTTGCGAGCACGATTTTTTCTAGTATCATAAGTTAATGGAAACATGTCGTTACCTTGACACAAGGATAAGTTCAATACGTAAGTTAACTTTGAACTGTAACTATGACATAATTAATGACTTAAAACACCTTCAGCTATTTTTACTCGTCCTTGAGCCTCACTCAGCAGACGTAAACGTTGTAATCTCCTAACACGTGTGTCAGGTTAGCGTTGTGATACTGTTTATTTTAAAAAATGGAAATTAAATTTTATTGTGCAGAGTGTACTATGGTGATGTGTATGTATTATGTTATCGAGACGTTCATAAAGTTATGAGTGGTGAATTTATGACTTATTATATTAGTTTATTCAATTGTTTATCAATGTGATATGAACTCCCATACAATAATAAGAGTATTTATTGTATGTGCACATGTATAGATTTTTTAAAGAATCATATATACACAGTGTGTTAAAAAGACTTTCAATTTGAAAGTGTAACTATAGTGGATATTTGAGTTTAAAGTGACAGCAATATTTTCACAAAATGAAATGAAATATATACATAAAAATAGTATTTCTTCAGAGAGGTAAGTTTTTTTTTTCTATTTTACTCTTCGTAACAAGTAGCCACATGCAAATTTCATTTTATGTTTTTCAATTTTAAGAAATTTTGTTTGTATTTCAAATAGACTTAATGGCAAATGGCAGGCTTTTTTGGCTTTTTGGATGTTTGACACAAGTCAGTTGAGTGAGTATATTACGCAATAAGACTTAATTCATAAGCTAATAATCAAGTCAGAAACATGTATCTTATTCATTACAATTTATTCACAACTTGGAAGACGATTTATTTTTAAATATATATATAGTATAAGTCAGTGAAATTTTTTTATGCTGACTACTTGAAACTACTAATATTAACACACAAAACTGCGGATAAAATTTACGTAATAAAAAAAGTACGTTAAGCCATATTTATCGGCAATCAAACCAAAACTTATACATTTTTGTAACATATTTAACCTTTTGTTCCTTGATTTTACACGACTATTGCGTTTCAGCAGTGAAGCAATACTGAGCAGAATCATTTAACGTCTACGTCTTTCTGAAAGCAGAAGAAAGGACGTGTTGTTTTTACTTACTTACATATATGAGAGATTATCTTAGTTTCGTTTCCCACGTTCTGACCTAAACGGGCTCGCCGTTACAGACTGCGAATATTTTAAATGCATTGCCATAACTATGATTGTCAGAACTCCACTTATCATACGCAATGTCATCACAGATGTAAAAAAGACTTTCCTATAACATTTCGTTTTCAGAAGTATATAAATCCTGGTTATTTACGGAGGTGATGATGGGAGGAAACGAATCATGATCGGTCATTTGCGAACAGTCATTCTGGTCTGGCGGCCACCGTACTTAGCTTATTTTAAATCATTCTTCAGGTTCTCGTCAACCGACGCGATATAGCTTAAAAGCCTAAACACAATCGCCTGATCAGTTGGTTGGTCAGGTCGCCGGTGATCGCTGATAGGCCCACGTGACATTGTTACGTCACACCAGTGTGCCGGCGGCTGGTCAGGTCAAGTAGCTCATATTTTAACTTTTGGCCGGTGGGACGGTTGGCAGGCCGTCCACGCCAATGAAAAAAAAATAACAAACTGCCCGGCTCGTTGTGTCCCATCAAATAGTGTTTTCTGATGACCTGACCAGACCAGTCACCCGACCAGTCATCTGACCAGACGATTGTTTTTTGACGCTTAACTCTGTACAAAATCGGATGCCACAGGATATGTGAGTTAAGATTATAAAATGTGTACTGAATATATAACAGCGTTCATGATTTTAAACATTTTAGTTGTATACAAATTTAACGTATACCAATTCAGCCAAAATCGACGAATTCGTATTAATTTGGTATTCTATTTTCGAAAGAGAACACCTAAAAATATACCGTTGAATTCACAGCCATATATGGCCACAGTTGGATGTAGTAATAGAAGCTGTTCGGAAAGTAACCCGGAATATTTCGGAAAGTAAATCCTGGCAGGCAGTAATACTTCATACACACGGAGATAAGCGCGTCTACTATCACTAATGCAACGAGATACTATCATAACTGTGTGGATTATTAAAGGGTCTGGACTCTTGCACCTATAAAGTCTTCTTTTTGTTCAGTTTGACGTACTGGATACGACCACCACCATAGCTCATTACGGCACAGCAGTTGTATGCAATAATATTGGGGGTCACCCCTGTGCTATGTTGGTGGGCAATTTTTACGACGTTATGTATAATATCATGATAAAATCGTCGCGGTTTTTTTCAAAACCGTGGCTGTGATGTAAGAGAAGGATGTGAAAAAAAAAAATGTATTGTGTTGTGTTTGCAATATATGCATAGAAAAGAGAACGTAGGTAGAGTTCTAGAAATAAAGAAAAATTTAGTAGACATGGTGGTTGAAGATAAAATTTTCTCTTCTGAATGCAGTGGTTTGATTGCAGTTATACGTAAGAGTGGCATGTTACCAATTCTTACGTATAGCTATGCTTTTAGCCGTCGTATAATCTTGCAATTGTAAAGCAAATACAAATCAAATGTATTTGAATAAAAATATGACCTAAGCTGCGAAGTATGTTAACCGATAGAGTTGTTTAAAATGTTAGTGTCTCATTGCTCACCGTAACCTGTGCTTTAACTATTTGCCCTTTTAGCCGGACATGCAAGTGATACGAAAACATGATATTCTAAAGTCGACTAATTCATGGTAAATTGAAAAGTTATCTGACATCAACCACTGTAGGAGTCATCATAAGGAGGCTTCATATCGTCGGTTAAAAAGTGACACTTCGTATCTGCAAAATGTAAGTTTTGCAGGAGAGAGAAAAAAAGTGTTTTAAAATCCAGCTTTACTATTTTTTTTTAACTTTATTGCTTTTAATAATAATAGAAGTGGCTTGTTCATTAAGCATCCATAGTGGGAAAACAACATACTTTAAAATTAGTATAAACCTCCATATACAATGCCACACGTTTTGTGATTCACAAACTTGTATCACATAAGAGATAACACCATCAGAGATGCAGTTACAAGAGAATCTTCTTTGGACAGAAAACCCCTATTAGTAATGAAATAAAGCATGAACGGTTACTTACATACTTGAAAAAACAAACAGAAACCTATGGTAAAATCATTTATTACGAGAACGTTTAAATATAGACGTTCGTATCCAGAGATCCTGTAGCTGCTGAGGGAACCCAGTTCTCACCTAATTGCTGAAGAAGCTACTTTAGTGCTAGTAGTACCATTTGATTCCCCCTTGAATTTGTTGTTTCTGGCTTTATTGCTGTCCTGGAAATGGTAGGCATTAGCTTATGTCTGCATTCTGACACTAAATTAATTGCTAATAATAACTTATTTGGCTTCTGCTCATCCAAGGGTTACATAAATTATTTATAACTTATCGCTCCCTCCTTGTTTTCGATGCCCAAATTTTCGCAGTTATTGTATAGTGTAGACTTATACTAATGTCAGAGATTTCTAAATTAAAAATAATACATTTATAAAGATGTCGGGTTCTCACAAATCCTCTATTTTATATTAACACTGTTGCCACAATTTACTGCTGCTCACTTTAATACAAGCACACATAAATGCTTATTTGAGTAAATGGTTAAACAGAAATCCATTTTCGTGATAGGAAAAATATCTATACACGCAAAATGTTTGCTGAACAAAATTTTTGCAGCAAAATTTCTGTAAAAAGGTGGGTATGGTATCATGAGTACTTTAGATTAGCAGAACATTTAGCCTATGACCAAATTGTTAACAACTGACAGCATGAAACGTTTTCTCAAATCTCATTTCCATAACATTTCACGATTACTTTTTAATAAAGAGTCACCACGTAACTCGAAGGGGATTTTCCCCGAATACTTATAACTTGCTGTGATACCTCGTATGTCACTGTTAACAATGTGTGTTTCCGTCTATCTTAAAACATTTTTTTTTTTCGAAACAATTACAAATTACCGCGTATGTCGTTGGAACTATGTGTGTTACCACGAATCTTAACAGACTTCAAAAAAAGGAGATGATTCTCAATCCGGTTGTAATTTTTTATGTTTGTTACTTCAGAACTCCGTCATTTATAAACCTATTTTGAAGATTCTTTTTTGTTGGAAAGGAGATGTTCACAAGTAGGTCCCATTTTCATTTTTTGTCATGGACCTTGGATTTCTAAGATACAATAGGAAACTCCTCAAAATCGAATAGGAATACGTAAAAGATTTCGACCAGAGCTTAAAACTGAGGTCTTTAGCGCTGGTGAGCTGTGACATGAGGTGAGTATGGAATGGCGCCGAAATGAAAGGGTGTGGGAAACAGGAGAACCCCGAGAAAACCTGCCGACCAGTGGCATCGTCCGGCACGATTCCTACATGCGAAAAGCGGAGGCCCTCCCAGCCGGGAAAATTCGAATACGAAGTGTAGCCCTATAGTGATTAAGATATTGGAATGTTTATGACAATCCAAGACTAGGTATGCACAGAACTATGGTCAAGAACTTTCTGGACTGACTTGAACTGTGAAGGTACAACGGTACTCCTTAGCTACGAATAGCACGAATGTAGAATGTAGGCACCGGAATTCCGTAAAAAATCAAGAAATAGAAAATTTCAACAAAATATAACACCGACTTTAAAAAAATCTACTCTGAAAAAAAAATTAAAAATTAAGAAATAATTACGTTATTTTTAGACTGTTTACAATACAATCAATTTATTGGAACGGTAATATACAACTGTTGTTATTTTTGGAGTCGGTGCTAGCCAAATTTTTAAAAATAAATTACGAAATTCCCTAAAATTGACAAAATGTTTTAAACTTACGTTAATTCGGTAATGTAGCAATACCTAATCAAACCAGGTGCTCCCCTCCCAGCCCCACCGTATACGCCCACCACTGCATGCCGCACGGCTGCTGTCTTTGTATCGATTAAGAAATGCTTACAGAAATTGTAGACAACGTTAAATGTCATTAAATTAGATGTATACCTGCGCTACTTCGTTACACGTTTGTTAACCTTGGCTGACACCGACTCCAAAAATAGCAATAATTGTATGTTACTCTCCTAATAAAGTCATTGCATTCTAAGCAGTCTAAAGGCCCCGCTACATCTGGCTGACGGCATGCAAGGTAGTGCAGTTCAGACGCGTTTATGGAATGTGATTGTGACTCGTGACGTCAGTGCCGATATGCATAGCAGTACTGTGCAGCTGATTAAGTTCACCAACTCTCAACTTGGATCGGCAGCTTATCAGCAGTCTATCTGCTGGGCGTTGGCTATCAGTAAATAAGTCACGAAAAGGAAGCCAATGAAATGTAATCCGGACGTGCGTGAGTAGAAAAGTGGGCTAACACATTTTTTTATTTTTATTTTTATACAGTGGAAATTTTTTGACGGAGAAATACGTATTATATTTCTAGAATATATTGTAAAGAATGTTAGGCATTTTCTTATTATTGCATTAACTTAACAATATAAAATCAATTGGGCACGAAAAAAACTAGAAAAATAAAGAAATTGTTTGAATTGCCACCTGTATTCTTAATGTGGAACTATACTCGTCAGCAAGGCAACGACATTCATTGTAGCATGCACAGTGCAGACGGTCAGCATTGCAATTGACAACAACAAGATATCAGCAGTTAGCATCAGCCCAACGTAGCAGTAGCAGGGCCTTAAAAATTACGTAATTATTAATTTACTTTTTGTAATGATTTTTAGAGTAGAGGTTTTTGAAGTAGGTCTTATTTTTTTTTATTTTTTATAATGAAGATTATTATACGTGCGAAAATGTACAGTGTTATCTGGTATTTCATACACGTTATTGATGGCTAAGGAGTGATATTTTGTATCTGTAAATTCTTTTCACAAATATGAATGTCAAAACTTAAAGAAATACAACAAATAACAGAAATACATTTTAACATAACACTGTTGTTTAAGAAACAATCACAATTGTGAATAATATGCTTATTTTGTTGTAAAAACATTTTCCTGATAAATTGAAATTTTGCAGATAAGAGCTATCAATTCTTAGCCAAGTTAAAAGAGACATGATACCTTGTAATTGCATCTCATCAAATACAATTGTGTGTTCACACAAACTCTGTCGACTCAAACACTATTCTGCAGTAGATATACCGGTTGACAAAACAATTATTCAAACAAATAAATAGCAAAATATAATTGTTTTACCTTTAAGCTGTTTCATCAATCCGACCCTGTTCACATATTAGCTCTCGTCTCACCAGACCAAATAGTTGCAGTATCCTATACCAGAAGTCACTTGAAACCGTTTTCAGAATTTACTGTCCAAGATACAGATACGAGGTCTCATCAGCTGGTGTAACGAATTTATTTTTAATTATCACATTCATAATCTCTTTTTCGACAAATTTGCAGATACGTGGTATCAGTTCTTAGCCGACGATATATTGTTATGAACTTGAAGGGAATTAGGCCAGGACTGGAGCGGACCAGGGGAATGAAATGTAAATGAGTGTAAAAAATATACAATATCTACCAATATTAACACTTTTTCCGGTTTTGTATTTTTATATTTTTTTTAACCCTGAACATCATATTATGTTATAAATACAGTATTTATAATTATAATGCACATTTAAAACACTGCTAATGGTAGCTAGTAAGTGCAGGTTTTATGTATTTCTACTAAAATTTTATACTGTTATTTACACGAGCGCAAAACAACGTATGTAAGATACGTTTATTACTGTTGGGTTGATTGGACTGATGGAAAAAAAAGGTGGAAGGAAAGGAGGGGGGGGGAAGCAGGTCACTATTCTTGCCCCGGGCGAAGGAAATCTTAGATCCGTCCCTGGTCCAGGATCAAGATCTTACAGTAACTTTTACTATCGCACCTTACATACGTGTACTCTTTTGGCAATATTAACTTATTTATTATTTTTTATAACTGATAAAGTTAAATTTTAACTGCGATAAAAAATTAATTTAGAACCGTTAGTGGGGGTGACTGGACACGTGGAGTGACTTTGGAAAATTACAAAAAAAATATATATATATATATTTCGCATATGTGATAGCCCTGAATTAGGTAGTTCACATACGATAAATTCCGGTCAATAAATAGTCACATGACATTTAATGTACTCACAGTTAACAATTATGGAAAATAAAAATGGTATAATAGTGTCCTAAAGTCACCCCACGTGTCCAAAATCACCTACACGTTCGGTTCATTAACTTTTTGTGTTGCTGAGTACAGTATCTGGACCTGGTTGTAAAATTGTTATGAATATCTCTTCAACTTTTGTCAACATTGTGTGTTAATATATTCAAGTCTGGCACTGTTTTCAAATAATTTATTTTTAAAAAAATTCTTTCAATTTTCTTATTACTTTTTTATTACCAGAATAGTTTAACCACAGAGTAAAAGCATTTTTCATTTCTCAAATATTAAGTCATTGATTGAAATTACAATATAATGTAATATTGTTTGCATTAGTAACGTGTCTATTTGACAGATTTTTACAGTAATACTGAAGAGTGGCAGTCACATAGCATTTCACACATGGTTATGTTATTGTTGATGTTTGGCGGTGTGAAAACAAGTCTAAGCTAGAAGCAGGGCTGCCAGAAAGTATCAAGTTACCGCACGGCGGGTATAGATACGGCCACAATGAGATGTAATACGTAATATAGACTGTACATGCAGTAATACTACCCGACCACGGCAACTAGTCCCGCGGGAAACACGCGAACTACCGCTGCGTCGTCCTTGAACTCCATGCGCAAACGGTGTGGCGCGCCACAGCAGCGTCCATAATACTGTGGCACAGTGTGTTGTGTTCTGGTTCCATGCGTGCGGCGTGGTGCCACGTGAGAACAGTGCGGTAGGATTGTGAGTACGATGTC
>PNEQ01087991.1:0-14539 GCA_003012365.1 Medauroidea extradentata | reverse complement strand
CTCCAAAGGTGACTTTTGCTGCCTTCATAATGTTTTTGCCACTATCTGTTACTACAACCGACACCTTTTCAGTCTGGATACCCCACTTATCACACAATTCCGTCATTTTTCGACTATGGTATTCTGCAGTATTGGCCTCATCTAACGGTTCAATTCCAAACATTGCGGAATGAATGTCTTCGTCCTCCAGGTAATGAAGTGTCAACCCAAGATACCCTTTAGTCGTATTTGTCTCTGTCCATGTGTCATAAGTTAGAGTTAAATTGTTTTTAATCATCAAGTTGTGCTTGAAAAGTTCACTGGCCATCATATATTTATCCTCTATCATTGTGGTCACTGCCTTTCTGCTGGGTGGCTTCCAAAGTGGAACTGCTGTTTTGAAAAATTAAAAAAACCTTCTCTTTTTAGGAGTAGATAATGGCATGTAGTCTTTACATATCATAAACAGCAAGGCATCGTTTAGTTTTTTGCAATGTTCACCACCATCTGAAACAAATAAAGATTGTAAAATTAACATAAGGTGTTGTGTGTTTAAAAAAAAAATTTACTCTGTAAGGAATCTACTTATGACTGCCTCATGTTAATAAAACTTCAGGTCATTATTTTGATGACACAACAAATGAAATTTATTTATATACGCATTACCCTTACATGTGGATTTTACAAGTTGTGTAAAGAATATCTTTTTTAGAACTATTTTTAGAAAGTTAGACATAAGGTAAAATATAATTTCGAAGATCTCCAATTTTATTCTATGTTTTTTACTAGAGTCATTCATGATAATTATTATATGATCCATTCTCAACAATTTCATTAATGGAGGAAATCTATACCAGCAATTAATCAAGACATCAATATACTATGCCTAAAACATTACCTAAAACACCGTTAACAAATGTTATGTTGCAAAATATGAGAATGACCATAAAATATCAAACATTTCTCTTTTAAAGCTTCGTGGTGATTACTGACTTATAGAAGTTCGACAGGGAAGTAATTGCATCGACAGTCGTCGCAGTACTTCGTTCTTCTAATCAATGGGTAATGAAGTGTTTAGACCATTACCTTATAGACGTGTATGGACACTCGCCTATTAGCTGAACACTAGTTAGCTGCACCAGTGTGCTGGTGGTGCCACCAAGTTTTCATTAATATTCACTGTAAACAAACTAACTAAATTCAATCATATGGGAGTCAATATTTTACTACAGTGTCCAGAGCTGAACCTTTAAGGCCGTATACATTGAGCAATGTGCCATAGAACAAACATATACAAAAATGAACTTCGACAGGTAACATACTTCGATAGGTCTGCCACCACTGCGCTGGGCTGCAGCATAATAAAATATATTTGTAAAATTTATGTTGTTTACCTGCATAAGAGCAAGCACGATGCAGTGTCTGCTGTAACGTTGCCATCCGTTTCGAAAACGAAGGCAGGTCACGAGTAGATTTTCGCTTTCCAGCTGTGGTTGCAGTGGGGCTCAAAGTGACCATTCTAGCTCTAGAGTCCTCACTATCTCCAGTAGATGATGTAGAGGCAATTACTGGCACACTTTCTCTAGCAGCGGTTCCTCCCTGAAATAAGTAATATTCACCTATGTTTCAAACTTTGTTCTCACATTATAGCGCCTAAATTTCTTAAATTGCTTTAGGTATTTTTGTAAGTACTTGTACAAAGCAATTCAAAAAATTCTATATAACACAAAATATACTTATTACATATCTTGTCATAGGCATAGCCCGATATGCGTTAAATGTACATATTGAAGGGATAATTAGTGTAAAAATCATTAAAGACTGTCCATTATAATTAACTGTCAGATGTTCTTAGTATTAAGCGGTAGCAATCACGGCAAAATATAAAACTGGCTAGAATTGCAGTACAGTGTTGGTTCAAGTTTTGTTGTACTCTGTGTAAATATTATTATGTGATAGGGTTTGATAATAGGATGATCAGGGAGAGTTAATGTATATTTTATATGTTGGACTGGGGAGATGATGAGATGTGAGCCAGGGTAGTCTCCCACACATCTGTAAGTACTCTGGGCAGTGTAGCCGTCGACAGTGACAAAGTGCTGGTCGACCCCTCCTGCCGCCTGCCCGAGGCCACCATGGGGTGGGAGTGAGGAGAGCTAACCAACGACCAACTCTCCCAACTGTTTAATTTAAATTTAAATTATTTGTATATGTTTTGCAATAAGTATAGTTAACTGTTATAAAGAATAATGTCATAATTAGATAAATGTAAACTGTGATTTTATGAAATAATATCACCACGAAATATAGTCGTTATCGCCCGAATTCGGAGCAATACCGGAAGGCCGGGGATTTGAAACAAAGCTCCTGATTGGCTGGGGGGAGCCACGTTCGAAATCGTCGTTTGGCGTGCGTGCCGGCAGCGGTGCCGAGAAAGAGACGAGTCTGGGCCTCAGCCGCGGACGGATGCGTGTGTTCGTGTCCAGCTGGTCCGCGTCTCGGTAGGCCACCAGGGGTGTGTTACCAAGAGCCTTACTTACTCGTTTAATTACATTTAATTGTAGGGCAAAGGCGATTAGACGTCCGCCGATTTAATCGCTATTCGCAGGCCAAGAAGCTGACTCAGTGGCCTGAGTGCGGTGCGGGAGGTCGTTGTGCGATTCCTGCCGCGAATAAGGGCGTTTACGACCGTGTGGAGTGGGTTGCCATGTAAAGAAATAGCACTCGTTTCACTTGTAGTTTGGACCCATATAGACTCTCGCAAAGTAAGTGTTGAGTGGTTGGTCACTTACTGACTTTGATCGACTTGTGATCGGGAGTAAATCAAACCCGCTGGGCTAGTCGAGGCAATCCCTGGCACATAATTTTTGTGTCTTCTAGAATTGTAGGTTACTCCACCTTTAAGATTTTCACCTGTTTATATTGCATTTAATGGGTTCTTGTGATGCATGTTGTTCCTTGGGTTGTGAGTTTCAGCGTTTCAATTTTTTCATTTTCTGTGTTTGTGCTCTGTATATAATGGTTTTTGAGATTCAGCGTTGTAAACCTGCCTGCACTACTTTAGAACATTAGTGTTGCCGGTGCCAAGCCCGGGTAAATGGTGAGGGCAACAACAGGTACCGTATAAGAGAGATGCGATGATTATTCCAGTGCAAAGGCTTCCCAGAGTAAAGGAATCTGCAGAAGAGCGGTGAGGACCTGTCCAGCCATCTCCATAATTGTAAATATGTATGTAGTGTAAATATTGTATATAGTGTTCTAGTATTTAATAAATGTTTTATTTTTTTAAATTTAATATTGTGTGTTGAGAGACATTATTCGCCTGTCATAACTTTTCTTAATGAGCATCAGATGCACCAGTCCTTGTACACTCAATAAGTGATTACATGCCACTCTAATAAATTACTGTAAAAGGTTTTTAAAATTGAAATAATTATGATTGATGTCGTTGATACAGTTCTGCGTATAATACTTGTCAAGACTTGTCAATCTAGATGTCTGAAGGTAAGCATGAAAAAAAATATTGGTGATACGGGCGAGAGTCCCGCTTGTAGTACATTACCCACCGCCCTTAAGCACATATGTATACTGGTGGAGTCGATTCAAGTGATAAAATAAGAAAACAAAAAATGGTGCCTCAAAGTAGCGCCTCTGGTGGTCATTCCTAGAACTAAATTTAATAATAGATTTTTTTTGACGGGGGAATTTTAAACGTTAAATATGGCGGCCTCCAGAACATGTAAACAAATGACTGTTGAAAATTGGCGGAAATTAAAAAATTAAAAATGGCAGCCTCCAGAACATTTAAACAAATGACTGTTGAAAATTGGGGGATAATTATAAATTAAATATGGCGGCCTCCAGAACATTTAAACAAATGACTGGAAATTAGATGGGGGTGGGGGAATTCAATCCAAGATGGTGGATGGATCCAAAATTATTTTTTAGAAATTTTTTAATTTTGGGAAATTTTAGAAAATTTTGAAAGTGATGTAATAAAAAATGGCTACCGGAAACAAGATAGCAGCCGGGTGACGTAATCCAAGATGACGGCCAGGTGACGTCATACAAGATGGCAGACGCGGCACCGAGGCACCGAACCCACAACCATGTTGTCCTCGGAGGAACATAATCTAACTACTAAAATGGAATATTTTCATCCAGCAAATAATTATGTCATTGTGACACCAGGCTTTAGTAGAGCATTGTACTGTTACTGGTGGTACTTATCACATCCTTTATATAACGGAACCACTAAACCACGAACCATATTGTCAAATCATTGACTGTACTACTTATGGGCACTGTTCAGTCTTCCACAAGCGGCAAGAAACACATTTACCCTGCTCCGAGGAGGACGTAATGAGATTTTCAAGTGTCTATGACAAGACGATACAGCTTAATACTCAAGACTAAAGTAAATTGTGATGGCATGGACCAGCGAAAAGGCAAGGGCTAGGTGTACACTGCCGTATGCAAGAAACTTGGGAGGAGATGACGACAGCTCTGTTGATCGCAACCAATCATCAGATGCATCAACAATTAACTCCACATGCTCCACAATGAACCCCGCAATCAACTCAACACTCTCTGCATGCTCTACAGGTTAGTGGTGGCAATAAACATATCAGCAAGGCTATGGCATTGCTACAACAGTCATCACCTTTGAATCCCTGGCGACAGCAGAACTCTGATGTCTCCGAAGACATGCAATTTTCTCCTTGATTGTTACAGACGAAAAAAGTTAATTGATGTGGACATGTTTGCACAGGTGTAAGTCTTCGCTTTTAGCTTGCATTCAAATATAAAGCGCCTTCCTTGGGAACCAGAAAACGTGTATTAATTCTATAAGGTACTAAATCATGCAGCAGAACTGAAACAAGTTCGTTAGAAAAATTACTTCTAGCAAAACAATGTGACGTCAAATGAACAGTGTGATGCTTGCATATATTTTCCCTACCTCTAGAAAATTAATGGTAATTGTCTATCTGTCAGTATAAAAAACAATATTATCCAACTAGTAAAACATAACTGCTCTTTAAAACACTATACGAGTACTTGTAATAAATTGATTTACTGGTCACATTAGCCTGGTGAGATGATGTTTAAAAAAAAAAATCATACTTTATCGTCAATATCTTGTACTTGACTGAACTAGTGTTTTAAAAAATGTATTTACATTTTCATCCCTGTTTTATTTGTAACCTAGATTTTTGTTTAAATGCACAATGATTGAAGGCACTGCATTATATTTTACTTGTCGAGGCAGGATAACAATTCAGATTTAGAAACGCAAAATATTTGAACTCATTTATGTATTACTTAGTGGTCTAAACATAGAGGTTTTAACTCTATAAATAACACACACTCTACTACAAACAGTAAATAATTCATTTACAGTATAATACACACTTTAATTACATTTCTTTTCACTTTTTTGGTAATAAGACAGAAAACATTGGTTTGCAGCTCTAAACGATTGGCACACTGAAGCGTCCAGCCCGAACCTTTTGCAATCATTTCTTCTTCCTCTTGACAAAGTTTTTGTAAAGCAGCTTCAACACTTTTTTCGATCTGCTGTGTGTTGTATAAAGGCTCGATGTCTTAAATGCTTTTCTGCAGAATTCTTCCCCATGGGGTTCTGGTTTAGTGTAGTCACAGTCTAACCACAAATTATATTTTAACGAGCCATGGTTTTCCAGTTCTTCTGTAAGTTGACAATTTAACTTTGGTTTCATATCGGTTCGAAATGAGCAAATATCTTTTGTTGTGTATGATGTCTTAGGTGCTACATAAGTCTTCAGAGTGCCTCGCAAAGCCGATTCCTTCAAAATGAATCCATTGCTATTTGTCTCATTTACAGCCAGTACAGGCTTCAGGACTGGAACAGTACACATTTCTACAAGCTCCTTACATGCCTTGTTACATGCAACTTCCTGTTCGCGATTAATCTTACGGCTAAGAACATCATCCTGAATATCTTTTCGTTCATAGCACTTGAACGGATGTTTGCATTTAAAACAAGTTGCCGTGTAATAACCATAACCTTTTCCCTTTAACACACTTTTTAATACTCTCATGTCGTCTCATATTGGAACTCGTACCAAAGGCCTTGTTGCATTGTCCGCACTTGTATCTTGATGTTGTTACATTGTTCACATAATTGTCCACATTGTTCAAATGTAGATCTGAAGTTATTGTTGTAGTATACATTTCTTCATCGTCATTTGCAGCAGCACAATTTACAAGTGTATGTCTTTTCTGCAGTGATGGTTGTAATGATTTCGAAAGGGGAAAAGGTCCAGTGCATATTTTCTGGTGTTTGTTTAGATTGTCAACACGTGCAAACAAATTATTGTAGCTATCGCATCTGTAAGCTTTACGACTAGGATTCATTTTATATTTGTAGGCTTCGGCTCTGTTGCGAATCAGATTTCACTTCTGTAGGCTCCATTTTGCATTTTGATGATCGAAACTTCCGCAAATAGCGATTCACAGGTAAAGGAACAAGTTCTTTACACGATGCACGATGTCGCTTCATAAGATCTTGTCTCGCTATTGTCATACGGTACGTATCACAACGCAACTGTTTACGAGACAGGTTTTTCACACATATCCACATTTCATGTCTTCTCGCATTATGCGATTTATTAAATGCCTAGTTGCAAAAATCACTGCTGTGCTTCTTCGTTGCTGGAAAAAGGTCTTTCGCAGGCGTACACTGAGCAGCGACTGGTAGTTTATCATTCATAGTATTGATTCTTGTTCGAGAACACTGTTGTAAGATATTAACTCCTTAGCGATCAGTTAACAACTGAGGGATCAGTAGCTCTATTTACGCTAGTAAAAAAATCCTTTTGTCCTCTTGGTTAGGTATAGCACACACGACAACACTCAAACAATACTTGTAGGATGTTGATACAGACGAAATTTATAACGCCTATTACTGCCGACTTACATAGAAATCAAGAGTCTATTCACACCTCTTTAACGTTTTCTTGTTGAATGTATCCATGCTGGTGTTACTGCAACTGATGATTGGTTGCGATCAACAGAGCTGTCGTCATCTTCTCCCAAGTTTCTTGCATACGGCAGTGTACACTTAGCTCTTGCCTTTTCGCTGTTGCATGCTATCACAATTTACTTTAGTCTTGTTGGGTATTAAGTCGTACCTTCTTGTTGTAGACACTTGAAAATCTCATCATGTCCTCCTCGGAGCAGGGTAGCTGTTTTTCTTGCCGCTTGTGGAAGACTGCACAGTGCCCATAAGTAGTACAGTCAATGATTTGGCAATGCGGTACGTGGTTTAGTGGTTCGCTTATATAAAGGCTGTGATAGGTACCATCGGATATTTCTGTAAGACTTCGCAGTAGAGTGCATGATCAGTAATAGTATGATACCCTACTTAAGCATGGTTTCACAATGACATAATAATTCGCTGGATGAAAATATTCCATGTTGACAGTTCTCAGCAAACTGAATGACGAATGATTAAGAAAACGCGCTTTATATTGTTGCTGGTAGTCTACAGAGGGAAACAATATCGTCACCATCTTACCAGCGTGTGCTATGTGTAAATAAAAGACAGTTTGTGCCAAGTCGATAGCCAGGAATTAGTTCTAAGGACAAGAGCGTCTGTGGCTCCAGCGAGATGGCAGGAAAATAGCAGCTATGGTTAGGATGCTCACCTCCCCGTCAAGTTTATTCAGCTTTTGCGAGGCCAGTCTCCTGATTTTCATATGTGGAAATCGTGCTGGACGAAACAATCCTCACGCCATCACAAACGAGGCTTCTAAAATATATATCTCGAGTTATTGAAATTAGCTCAGTGTTTTTTACATGTATTATATAACCTTTCAGATGTTCACTGTGGTATAAAAATCAAAGGTGTTGGATTAGACCCCTCTTTCATACAGTAGTCTATGTCCCGGATATCTCTGAACCAACTCAGTCGATTATATAACATTTTTTTAAATATATTTTTTTTTCGATTTTTCCCCCTCAAATTACAATCTACGAGGCATGTGCCCTCAACATCTCTATAAATAAAATGGTACAGCTTTGTTTTATCTTATACATTTAAGACATTTACTTACCTGCTTTGCAAACTTTTTACGATTCAATTGCCTGCTTTGAGGATTCCAGCGTGCATTTATTATGAATCATATAAAATGATTAAATTGCACGCTAAGAGAATTCGTAGGTATGCTAAAAATTTTAATGAAAATAATTTAAATGTGAACATTTATCTGCTACAAAAAAAGTTATTTTTATATATGCCCTATTTAACATCAGTGTGTCGGCAATGTACTCGTAGTTCAATGGGTAAGGGTACTTGTCTGGTAACACAGAGGTTGCAAGTTCGAAACTAACACCCGGCGAAATAAAAATTTTTGACTTGCTAAAAAATTAAATCATAAAGTCTATTCTCTCATTTACAAACACAAGCAATTTCAACCTTACATCAATAGCGATACTAGAGCACTCTAGCATGGAACAAACATGACGGTACACATCCAGGAGCAAATATGGCGGATGTCGACTGCAGCACTGCCTAGCAGTCAATGATGGAAAGAAACTGTGAAACTAGCACCGCCTAGTATCCAACGATGGAAACAAACATGACCAGCACACGATGACTCAGGTAAATTTTGAGAGAAGATATTCTCTCCTGCAGCGAAAAATTCCCTCGAACAAGTGACTGCTGGAAACATGATGGAGGACACGACAAGATGGTCATGATGTGACATGTCTTAACATATGTCATAACTTAATACATAATATATGGCATAAGACATAACATATGACATAAGACATAACATATGGCCTAACATAGGTCATAACATATGACACGTGGCATAATGTGATATGATATGACATATTTGACATACTGTGACATGATATGATATAATGTGACATGATCTGACATATTGTGACATGACATATGTGACATGTGACAAAATGGCCGCCGAGACATAATCCAAGATGGTCACCGTACACAATAAATTGGCCTTCATGACATAATCCAAGATGGCGGACTTATCCTCTGATCCTCAGCCTGAAGCCTGTATCTAAGCTTTCCCATTATCCTACTACTACCCGACTGTTCGTTAATATTAATTACAAATCACCGCACATCGCACAATGTCACAATCTGTCAGAAGTTCGAACTTCAATACAGTCCTCTTCAACATAGCACTAAATACACACAGTCCAGTCTATATGTTTCCACGCAGACATAGAAGCACGTCAGTTTTCAAGTAGATGTTTGCGTATTGTTCAGAGTTTTGCAAGTGAATTTCTCCCACGCAGCTTCTGCATGTTCGCAGTCTAAATCACTAACGTTGGTATCTGTCAGACGATTGTAGAACGTTTCCTTTGGCGGTAGCTCTGTCTTTTCTAGTCTTCCGATACTGTCGACGTAGTAGCAGGGAAACACGCCCTTCCTTCTCGCTAGTTCAAGCTCATAAGTACTTGTAATTTCATAGTGTTGCAGAATTTTGTTGCAGGCACATTTCCTGCCAATGTCACTAGGCTGCTGGTCATGAAACGAAAACTGTCAGTATTTTGTATGGAGAATTTATCACCGTAGTCATTTTTATTCATTGAGTAGGATGATCCAAACGTCCATTCTGTCGAATGCCTGTTCTCTGAATAAACATATTTGTTATATGCCTGGTTGTAAAAATTATAAGAAATTACTTTGGTCGTCTTGTAACTAAATTATATTTGTTACAGCTGCACCAAAGTACTTTCTGCTAAAGTGACAGTGGTCACACACACCTTCACATTATGTTTACTGAAGCTTCTTCCACTGTGACAACATGTTTTGTCTGCAGATACGACGCATGTTGTGCAGAAGTTAGCGGCAGCATCGTTAACAAAGTTTCATAGATCGCCTTCAACCATTTTTTCTACAAAATGTTTCTATGCATCTGATCCTGTGTGGGTGATAAGTTCCTGCAGCAGCTGTATCGTCAGTCACAGTCAATTTTCACAAAAATACAGAAGCTGTAAGCTTCACATTTCTTGTATGCCACTGTAAATGCCTTCTCAGGGTCATGTTGACAGGCTTGGATCGGTATAAAAGCAGCTTAGAAATCAAAGTACACTAAAATCGGTCTTCAGTCTTGTGATGAATGTTCTTGAAGTATAGCACTGGATCTTTTCCATTGTTTCTGAACTATGGCATGTCAGTACTAAGTTGTGCATTACTCTAACAATATTTCCAGTATTCAGTCAGACACTACTTTCAGTCCAGTCCAGATACTCGTTGTTGATAGTCGAAGTGTACCAGTTACGTCTTACGAATATGCACTGTGCTGCGACGTGTAGACTTCTGAAAACAGACGAGTCGAGAAAAATACGAAATGTAACATAAGTGGTTCTTTTCTTCATCTGATAAATGCAGCAAGTCGATTTTATCATTCTTTTCTATGCCTGTTACTCTGAGTGGGTAAACCTTTTCTGCTTTCTCGTCTATGCGGTAAATGTAGACTGATATCTCAGTATGCTTCTTTTCAAAAGTACGAATCTCTTTTCCTGGGGTTGGAAAAGTAATGCCAGTAAAGTCGTATGTATCTTAGACATCTTAATATCACTCGTTCATTATCTCATGATGAGTTCTTCCGATGAACTATGGCAACGCAGCCACTTTAAAATTCTTTGTCATTGTTTTCGGGATTGCCGACTGCTTTCTTCATCTTTATGAAATACTGACAAATCAATCCATGACGTTTCTCTCGGTGGTTAGAGTTAGTTTACTCTTAACTGAAGACGGTTGACTCAGACGAGTGTCCATTCAGATTCTATCTCTGAGTATTCACATACTTCAGTACACAGTTTCGAAATACTTTACTACACAGCATATTCAATACTATCTGCATTGTAGACTGGTGCACTTTTTATCTTGAAAGTTCTCTTTTTTGTTCCCTTGTCTAATGATGCTGGCTTCACATAATCGCACTCCAACAAGGTGTAATATTTAATAGTTCGGAAGCTGTCCACTTGATTTTTCAACAACCATACAATGCTTACATACATGTAAGTCAGGTATTCACATATATCACATATCACTCACTACCTGTATTATCGTCCTCAAACACATAAGTCTTCATACTCCCGCAGATTGCAGTTTTAGCCTCAACGAAGCCAAACTCTGTTGCCAGACCAGACCCAGTAAGATTTTCGGGCGGGTTGATGACATTCTGGAGCAGGATGGCCGAGAAGATTCCAGTGGTTGCACACAACATTTCTTCTGAGCTGGTTGTGCCACTTTATGCTTGCAGATCTTCAAGTGCATTGCTAGACTGTCACGACGAGCGAACGGATCACTGCAGTAGCAGTACTTCTACAGATTTTGATCTATGTTGTGCTCCCAACCTCTTCATGACAGCGAGCATTGTGAAATTCAGAAATTGTGTTTGCAATACTTACAGCATGTCGACACTACGCTCTTGATGTTATCATTAACGGTATGCAAATGCTTCATTAGCTCGTCTATGCGAGCGAAAAATATACATCTCTTGCAGAACAAGCACTCTGAATGATTTTGGTTAATGTCACAACACCTTCAATGTCTCAACGTGCATTTTTAAAATGCAAAATCTTTACTACAGAATAAGTAGCAGTTTACCTTAAATTTTGAAAACTGGCCTTTCTTTAGTATGATATTGTACTTCTACAAAGTAGGTAAGTCTAACGTAAACTCTTGATGTGCTATCTCTGAATGTTTAATACCTAACTTAAAATCTTATTGAATAGTGGAGAAGGTCAATGTTCCAAATACAAGCTAGCTAGTTTTTAGCTCTGTATGGCGCTGCTACCTATTCGGAACTGTGTGAATGTCTTGTAGAAGGACACATCTTGCAACACTAGTGAGCCGGGAGCAAGTAGTCGCGCTGTGCCGTGTGTCACGCCATCTTAGATATTTCCATACATTCTGAAAATTTTAACACGTACTTGTTTATACACTTATTATATCAATTGTGTGTAACTTTCACATAATTGGTGATGTGCGCGTCATTGTTTATGAATCGGGTTTTCATTACACGTAGCAGTTCTTTTGTCAGTTTGTCGTGTATGTCATTATAACCACCGAATACATCTGACATGCAACTCTCTTATTGGTCTAAATATGAGCTATAGTATGTGTTTGAAATATGGGCTACTACATGTTTGTAAAGTTTACATGAAATTGATAGAGGTATATAAGATGGCCTTGTATGTTTCAGGAAGAGCCGAAGGAACTCAAGGTATGTGTCTAAAACGAAAAGAAAGCAATGAAAGAAATGTGATATGGAAGAGGCCATTAATGTGGTAAGGGAAAAGAAGATGAGAACTAAGAAAGTGTTGAAAACATTTAACGTACCCCACATAACATTGCAGCCTTTGAGCAAGAAGGAATCACTTTCTCCAGCTCAGGCAGCAGCAACCAAACTTGGTAGAAAAACCATTTTAGGAAACTATCTTAATTAACAACTCGTTAGGTATCTTCATGCTATAGAGCTAAATAAGTTTGGGTGCACTAGTAGTGACTTAAAGTGGATGGCTTATCAACTAGCAACACAAAACTGTTTACCAGATCCGTTCAAGTCAAAAGAAGTTGAAGATCATGGATATATATTTTTATCGAACGCCAAAAGGTTGTTCTGTCCCTCTGCAAACCGAGTGGCATTTCATTTTCACGCGCATTAGGCTATGACAAAGAAAATGTACAAACATTTTTCGATATTCTGGATGCCGTAAATTAAGAACTTAAATATCCAGCCGAGAGAGTGTATAATGTGGACAGGACCGGGATCACCATTGTCCAAAGTAAAGTAGCAGATGTTGTTGCATGGAAAGGGAAAAGACAGATAGCTGCATCAATATCAGCCGAAAAAGGTGCAACAATCACTATCATTGCATGTATGAGCGCCAGCGGACACTTTGTACCTCCTGCAGTCACCTTTCCTACAACAAATATGTCCAATCAACTGATGAAAGGCAGTCCACTGGGTTCGTTTGGCTTTGCTCATCTATCTGGAAGGATACACGCTAACACTTTCACAAAGTGGTTCCAGCAGTTTATTGAGAAAGTAAATCCTAACAAAAACTCGCCAGTTTTCTTGAGCATAGATAGCCATTAGAGTCATGTTCGGAACCTGGAAGAAATTTATATGTCCAGAGATAATCATGTGACAATTATTTCCCTGCCACCTCACTCAACACATCAATTACAGCCACTGGACAAGACCTTTATGGGACCTTTAAAGAGTTACTGTAGTGAGGAGGTAAGGATGTGGATTCATCATTCTCGGATACATTTAACTGCTTATGATATTATGGAGCCATTTGGACAAGTCTATTTGAAGGTACATACTGGGGAAATAGCTGTGCATGGCTTTAAAATGACAGAAATCTTTCCACTGAACAAAAACATTTTTTCTGGTGCAGATTTCATATCACCTGAAGCTGAAACTGATAAAATTTGCAACTCTAGAAAAACTAAGCTCGGAACTTCCATTCATCCCGTACCTGAATCTACGATCACAGTGTTACCTCCAAGTGCTCATAGCAATCATCACACTGGACCAAATCTGGCAGCTCCTTCGACCTCGCCTGGCGAAGACATTCCAGTCCCGTTTTTAGAACATCAAGAAGATCATTTGGGAAATTCTAAAAAGTGTTCAACACCAAATCGACAGCCTCTTCGTAGGACCTCAAGACAAGTGAGCCATTTCATTATATCACCAGTACCTGCCATAAGGAAGAAATCCAGATCTAATCGAGGTTGTATGGCTACAGGTTCTTGTAGGATTACAGGAAATCCATACAAAAAAGAAGGCTGAGTCATAGGGAAGATCCAAGACTTCAAAAGAGAAGAACAAGAAGACTGTTGATGTTAAAAATAAAAAGTACCTAAAAGCGAAGAGAAACATCCCCAGTGAAACAATAGAAGCATGAAGTCCTTCATCTGGGCGATAGTGACAGTTACTTGGATACACCTGTTGGAAAGAAACATCATAATGATGAGGGTGCTACTATTTGCTTGTTTTGCGAGGGTAGATTCTCTGACGATAAAAGGGATGAGCTATGGGTAATGTATTTGATGAGATTGATGTGGGCACATGATGTGTACGCAGGTGTTGAAAGAGATGACTATATTATATATATATATATATATATATATATGACAGAAGTAGACAAGTGAAATATTTGAAGACTTACAGTGTTGTAGGGCAGTTTCCTTTTTTCCCCATTATATTTTTACATTATTGGGAGCCAAAAGAATTCAGGTTTTTTTATGATTGTGTTCTGTTGTTATTTCAGCTTATTAAGACACATTAAGGCACATTTGTCGTCATCATCTGCAATCATTCAAGGTGACTCAGTTTCGTTTGGAGAAACTGTTACTTTGGACCAAAAGTTGGTTCCTGTAGTTACTCGCAATGATTAAATTTCTTTTAGGATTAGTTTACATCGGATTTTTTACTGTGCTTTGTTAACGATTATGCGATGATTTTACTTTCTTAGCTGTATGTTTGGCCTGTTTTATAAGTTTATTAATGTTTTTTTT
>PNEQ01087982.1:21029-38871 GCA_003012365.1 Medauroidea extradentata | reverse complement strand
ATGACTGAATTTTATTGTGATTTATAGTGTTTAATTAATTGATGGTAGACTTTTCTTGTGCTTTAATTGTCAAAGTTAATTAACGTGTCTGTGACACAGGAGTAATTGTGTGAATAACTAATTGTGTTGTGAGAGTTCTAGTTGATTACTGTTTTGTGTATTTCGTAGCTTTGTGAGCTATTAAATCCAGTACTTAATTAACTCTTTTATTTGTAATTATAAGACCTCTATCCCAAAGAACTCATGGGAATTGCCCACATATAAAGTTTGTGCTCTCAAACTTGTAACAATACACTTGCTCCGAGATAGTGTTTATGACAATGAGAGACGTTGAAGATCCGTATTATTTAATCACAAGACTTAAGCCAAAACATTTAACTTCAATTACTGTGTTTATTGTAGTATTTACACATTTAACTTTCACACGGATTTTTTTCATTTCTGGAGACTGAAACATTTACGAATGTAATGCAAGATAATCAAGAATCCAAAAACGAATTGAAGTTAAGTAACATGGTCAATCGAGTCTGCTAGGAATCAAACCAGGATTGCCTTGTTGAGATGCGAGTGTATTTTGCCGGTGGGCCAATCTAAAAGTCTACGTGTTTCTGCTACGATTGTAATTTGATAAAAATTCGCTGAAAATGCTTTAAATAACTGGCATAACATAGAAAATACAGCGTTCTACATCATTCGGACTGGAACTCCTCGGCATTCCCTGGAACAGCAGCCAATAGACGAAAAGGAGGAGTCCGAAAATACATTATATAGTACAGTACAACATGCAGGTCATGAAATAGATGACATTGACTGTTGATAGGGACAGGACCATTTTAGATACAAAATTCTTATATCAACTTGTTGCAATGTCTTTTGCGCACATATGTAGCTTTTCTTCGTTGTTATTGACTGTGTGCATTCTTGTAGAAGAAGTCTCTCAGTTGACAGAGCCAATAAGAACGAGGTTACTATGACACCACACTTCTGTGAATTACGGGTCGATTCCCAAGACGCCAAGAGTTAAAAATAGACATACGCAAAATTCGCGTTATTTTCTGACAGTTTGACTAGACTCCAAGTGAATATAGGCTCGTTCGACGTCTCCCGCTGGCCGATATTGTCGTGACTTGCCGTGGAGAATGCTTCCATGATAGAGAGGCCAATCTTTGTAAAGACGTAACACACGTAAATGATAACACATGCAAGTTCACGGCCAAATGAATCGCAGAGTATGCTCTATTATGTATAGGAAAGTGAAGATTAGTCTGCTACTAAATGATAACACGAAATTCGCATGTCTCTAGTTAAAAGCATCCAGCCACACACAATGACGCATAGCTGCAGGTGTGCAATCAAGACATTGCTACAAATGTGCGAATGTTGATTGTGTAGTCACGGTAAGTGCAAGTGGCTGAGTCAGTGACCTGTGGTAACCTCGGGAGTTCGTGTCGCAGTTACGGCACCGGAGGAGGTTCAGTGGTAAACCTGGAGGGTCGATGTGAGTGTATCGTTGTCGGAGGAGGTGACCTCCCGTGGCGGTGTGTTGGGTAACGGACATGGCTTGCACAACTGGAGGAGGGCGAGGGGATGCGTGTTTGTACCTGTGATGTTAGGTTACGTTTTCTAAGCTCTCTGTGCTCGCTGCCTCCGACCAACATCAGCGTCATGATTCCGTGAAGGAGTCCATGTTGTAAGTAGGCAAGGCTAAGGCCGTGTCTCAGTTCACTTAAGTGTGCACTCTCGCAATCTCTCTCTCTCTCTCAACCATGTCATATGGACGTCAGACAGAGAGAGAGAGAGAGTGCTCTCTGGTCATCTCTATTTGTTGGCGAGAGTACGAAAGTGAGAGAGTACAGCGAGAGAGCGAAACTGTTCACTCGCTGCACACTCTAGTTCTCTCTGGCGCAAGCCATCTTGATTACAACTTTGGTTTGAAGTTATAGAAGAAATGTGTGTCACAAATTGCAAATATTTCAATATTTATACATACATTATTATTTGCAATTAACAGATAATTATGGCGAGAAGTTGTGTAAACATTTTATGCCTATGTTTAAATACAAAAAAAATCTAAATTTCGGCGTAGTATATAAACAGCTATTCGCTGCATGAAATATGACGCTGGTAAGTTAAAAATTATTATTTGAATTGCCTACAAATATATTTGATGTGTTTATAACTTGAATTAATAAAATTTACGCACTTATTACCTTTGCATAGTTTGTTTACAAACTTGATAGTGCATCGTCCCAATTGGAGAGTGAGAGATTTTTGGTCAGTGTTTAACATCGAGGTTTTAGCGCAGGTGAGGTGACAGGAGGTGAGTATGGAGCAGCGCCGGAGTAAAAAGGCGGAAGAAACGGTCGGCGTGTTTTCTCGGGGATATCCCGTTTCCCCCGCCCCTTCATTCCGGCGCTGCTTCGTACTTACCTCATGTCTCCCCTCACCAGCGCTAAAGACCTCGATGTTGAGCGCTGACCAAAATCTTTCACTCACTCAGTTTATGCTCTGATCAATTTATGCTCTGATTAATCAAATTGCTGGATTGTGTCTTTCTGCATAACACCACTCAATTGTAGCTTCGATGTAATTAGAGGCGGAACCATTTGATTGGAAAGGCAGGAAATGGAGAAGAAAGCGGCAGTTTACATGGTCAGGAACCAACTTAGAGCGATTTAGGAAACCACGGAAAACCAAAACCTGAATGGCTGGACCGTGAATTGAACCTGGGCTGCCGAGTGTATCTGACTAAAAATATAATTTATATGAAACACTTATATTTACATATACGCTGTGCTGAGTATAACAGCACAGTTATTTTTAGTGTTATTAGGAGAACATTCATTTGGAGAATCCCGGTCCGAATAAAGATGTAAATTCAAGTTTTAGAAAATTTTCCAAAACCATTCCAGGTAAATAAGGACAGGATTCTCCTCTTCAGGCCATGGCAATTATCTTTTTCTTTCCTATACAATTCGGTTGTTCAGATCCCGCTGTGGAAGAGGTGTTAAGCCTTTTTTTTTGTAAAGACGTTTCCATTACTTGGAAGCTAACGGCCATAAGAAGGACACCTGGGGCTATTATGCGAGGGCGGGCCTGCTGTGGTTCGCCGTTGCCTTTCGCAGTGATGAGACTGAAGGGAAAACACAAAACCAAGTCCTGAATCCAGGAGGTAGCATTAAATTTTACCTTCCCGGCCGGAAATATAACCTTGGTCCACCGGCCAGGAGTTCTGACTAATGAGCCAAGCGGTTGTACATTAAGACTTGACTGGATTTCTCATTCCATCACTTCTCCATTGCAGGGCTTCATTTCGTGTCATCCGTCAGGATTATGCAGATGCCTACGGGCGTCCAGTCATAAAATCTGTACTCGGGATACGATACCCTGTCCTCGGGTACCCTTCCCGTACGCTATTTACTATTACTGGCCAAAAATTATCAATCGATAGTGCTCGCAGTGTGTTCTGTTAAGTTGTGGGAGGGACATGAGATTTTATACCCATTTCGGAAAATGCGTGTATTTAAAAAAAATGTTATTTTGGTCTCACCACTACGTCTAAAACAACGCGATATTTCGTGAGAGAGGTAATATATCTTACATGCTAATAAAGGTGATTCGAGCAAGATTAAAGAGCGCCTAGATAAGGAAAAAAAATGTATCATCGCGGCTTCAAGCGTTGACGTTTGAGTGCATAATGGGTTTACTACTCACGGTTTTGTTTAATTTTTATTTCTGCGGAAAGATATCAGTAGTTTTGCTACAAACATTTGGTTACAATAGAAATATTCATATCGGCGATTGGTAAGATCTAGCATAGATCTGGGCCACATACACACATAAAATTTCTGACAGTTCCTGATGCCAGATTCGGTTCTCAAATATTTACTTTACCGTGTTTAGCCTAAATGTGTACCGTGAATATATTTCCGCATATGTATGACTATAAAATGCCACTCACGTATCTTTTTCTGGCGAACATTACATCATACAGAGTCAGTACCGACACGCGCGCATCGCTCGTCTTTGTGATGTTGTGTCACCGAGTGCGGGAACACGTCGCTGACGTCAGAACCTAACAACAACACTGTATTATACTCGCGTGCTGCAGCCAACCAGAACAGTGTTGTCTCCTCGCATGACGTCCGAGTTCGGCGTCATTTTTTTTACAAGACGAAAGATAAACAATTCAATAAGTTATTATATTAGGTAACGTAGGTTTACTGAGTCCCGTGACAAGATGCGTCAGATCACCAGGATACGTCTAAAAGGCTGCAAGCAAGTCAAAGCTCTATGACTTCTCTGACGCTTTACTTTCTGTCATCCTAAAGCCTTCCAGACGTCACGCTCGGATGATCCTGGGTCGAGACCCAAGACGTGCCGCCTTCCGTCGTTAATCGAACCTTCCGTCATCGGCCTCCGACATGATGCTAACGGTGAGGTCTAAGATGTACGAAGGGTCACCCGTCATAGAATATAATCTTAACTTAATCATCTTAACAGCCGCTCACCTCCTGTCTAAATTGTGTAGTACAACCCCGCAGTATTCTGTATTTTTAAATTAATATTTTATACTTCTGAGGAACCCGATTTCGTTAAAAGGCTTCCAGAGATTACCGACCAAACTAACACCTCTCTGTCGCTTATAGGCGGTTCAGAATAAAGTGAGCACTCAAACAAGCCCTGCTAAATGTCTGTTTTTCAACCAATTAGCATCTTTCCGCGAGTAATGAATAACGACGGGAAATGTCTAACATCTTTGGACTCTCACTTTATGTTTGCGTGCGTAAGGGAAATTGTGCAGTAGGTAGGAACCTGTATAGTGAATAATAAAAGGTCATTAATTATATAAAACACAAGTATGTCAAATTTAGTTTACATTATTTTAGTACTGTTGCATTTAAATAGAAAATACGTGGAATTATACTGCGTAGTTTCGCTGCCAAGCATACAAGCAGTAAGGCAACTATTGTTAATGTTAAATTATATGCAGTAACGTCTAGTGATTATTTTCAAAGGTTAATTCTTTAGTGCTCACTTTATCCCGAACGACATATACCTAGACTACTTTGCAAAATGTTATTGTGAACTGTTGGACTCGCATTTGGCAGGATCCGGGTTTCCCATGATTTTTTGAAATCACTCTAGGAAAATGCTGGGATGACTCATTATAAAAAGCCATGGCCGGTTAATCTTTCAGTTCAAGTCATTCTGTCAAGTTGTGGGGTCGCTGCGGCCAACTTGTCAGACCACTCGCCTCTCACCAAGGCGATCAGGGTTCGATTCCCGGAGGGGTCGATCCCCGGATTTTCGCCGCATGTGGATATCGTGCTGGACGATGTCGCAGGCCAACGGATTTTATCGGGGATCTCCCGTTACCCCCGCACCTCTCATTCCGGTGATTCTCCATTGTAGGGCCGTATCATTCTTCGGGGTACGCAGATTGCCTATGGGTGCCCAGAAATAAAGCTGCATCCGAGGTACGATACCCCGGCCCTAGGTTATCCTCTTTATGCGATATTTATTTATTTGTGAAGTTGTGTGCCTTCGTTTCTTATAACCTTGCTGTTAGCAAGACATGGATCCCATTTTACCTTAAACGTTGTGGAAAATTGTGGAATACTTTTCTGCCATCGTATTTTCCACAGTTCGCCTCGTTTTTGACTGTATACAAACGATTTGAAAACGTTTACTGGTAATTGGCGTGATATATTACACACATATACGTATAATGTGTATATTTATATATATATATATATATATATATCAGTGGCTTGGTCAAATGGCGATACGCAGAAGTAACAAAACAAGAATGTCTGATGTGCACTATGTACACATTGAATATACACTGGAAGAAAAATTTTGTAGGAAGTCGTGGTGGCCACAATATTTTATTGGTGTAAACGAAATATTCTTTGTGATGACAACAAAATCAATTTTCCAGGATAAATACCTACAAAATATATTTTCCGTGTAGATAACAGTATTGTAATCCACTGTCTCTAAGCATGTTACTGGAACATACCCCAGGAGGAAAATTACGAATACAGATATGCTGAGTCAAGACATCGCTGTTTGGCATTAGCAACTTTGTACGTTTGTCATTGCTATCAATAGAAGCTCTTAAAGTTTGTCGTTATCAGTTCAAACTTCATTTTAAATAAGAATAAAGAAAATATGCTTAAAAATTCTTAGGGTCAGAGTAAATGAAGTCTTCAAGGCTTTAGTTACTTGGTTCCATTATAGTGGATCTAATGATTTTTACAAGTTAACAAATACAAATTTAAGTATGATTTTCGTGCAGGATAATAGAAAGAGATTTCGCCCAAATGTGTGACCGAATAAGTCGGATGTGTATATGTAACCATATAATATATTTAAATAATCGATATTAAGTAACTTACTGTTAAACCTTAGGGGCTAAATAAATTACAATTTTACTCAGCTTCTACGATTTCATTATTTATCTTATTTTTAGCTTGAGGTGGATTGTAAATGTCTTGTATAAATTTGCGGTATTAAGCACGGCAATCACCAAGTGTTATTTTGATATACTCTTATGTAACAAAGTGATATTTTGATGAAAACTGAAGTAACCAATTAGTATTTTGATTACCGCTGCAGTAACAAATTTGATTTTAACAAATGACAGTGGCGAGCAAGGTATGGAGTCTGGAGCATAGTTTCTCAGTCAAGCGTTATGGAAATACCAAAATTTATCTTGTTACTAAGGATTAAGTGGACTTCCACGAGAATGTCGCAGTTATTGTTACGAACACAGCTGCCTTGAAAACCGGGCGACGCACGTTTAAAACTAGTGGAGAACAATGTAGTACGAATAATTACAGTACTGAAAACATGGAATGTCATTCAACACCACATCTAACTCAATCATTTTTATACTGTTCACGACCTGACCGGTATTTTACGAAAATATTATTATGATTTAGTTAGATACAGCTAGGAACAGAGATTTTTCCTTGTATTGTTAAATTATATTAATTCACGCCTCTAAAAATTGTTTCACTTCTCGTAATTTTCACTCAGAAGACTTTTCAAAAACAGGGAAACATTTGTTCATAAAAAGTAAATTTTTTGTTAAAAATTGTGTTAAGTATTTTATCGCATACATCAACAGAAACCCCCAAGAGTTGTAGCAACCATATGAGTGGCTGTATAAATTTGTGCGTAACAAACAAAATACTTACTTTCCTTGGTTTCATGACTAGGAACCTGGAAAAATGTTGCTATATCATTTAAGGAGAAGTTAGATTTTTACTCTAGTACACATTAGTTACTTGCGTAAGTTTATTGATTTGTAGGGTCATAAATGAAAGTAACATCACTTACAACCTTTGGAAATATTTAATGTGATATAAAAAATCCTAGTTAAAGGGAGTTTAAACGTGAACTAGAGCATGTTTATAACGACTTGTATAGGTAAGGGATAAGCAAATGCTCCTATATTGTCTTGAATTCCGTCGAGCAAACCTTTGAAACACACGTCAACACCTGTGAGCTGTCGATACACGTTATTGTGTTAACGTGTTTGAGGTTATATTAACACGCGGATGCAAAGTTTTCAGCCAACACTAGTTCCTGCTCTGAACACTACAAGATGTTCAAAAAAATCAAGGTTAGTTGATTTGAGAAATTTGTACGTGCTGGAGAATTCACATTTATAAATATTCAAGGACATCTGAGTACTTGTTTGGTTTGATGAAACTGAGTACCTAACTGAAATTCGTCTCTTCGCTTTCCAGTGCTGTTTACGACTAAAACTACGTCTCATCTCACCGTTCCAACGATAATTCTGCCACTCTCTTGCTAGACTTACACTTATGAAAGTAGCCAAGCCAAGTTCATTGTATCTGAAAGAATCTACAATGTCTCAGAAGAATTTATTGGCGAATAACAGTTACGAGCTACTATCTATATGTGTACCAGTAAAACAACCACACAAACGTAAAAGTCGAATTAAGATAAGGTTTCTGAAATGGGCATCGATCAAATAGAATGTAATATTTAGAAAAAAAAAGTCATATTATCTTTTATAAAATATAGTTTATCAGGAAATAATATTTTACAGAAATGGCAAGGTTTACTTAAACATTAAATATTAATATTATGCAGTCGAAACTTAATTGGTTAGAAAAAAACTCTAGTTTGCGTACATTTAAATAAAACTCTAGCTTGCTAGAAATTACTAATGGCATATTAACAAATAGTAATGACATTTATGTTAACGTATTGAAAGTCTAGAGCAGGATTTATGTATCATGAACTAAAAAGGCTTCTCTAAATAAACGCAGAACGCCCGTGGTTTTTAAAAGAAAACCATACGTTCATTATCAGCATATCAGAGTTCTATTTGGATCAGTCAACTGAGAACAACTATTCTCTGGAAGGAATAGGGTGTCTCATAGGTAGAGACAGGTAAAATATGCGAGTTCACTGACCTGTATGCTAGCCAGCAAGTATACTTAAGGGCGCCGCCTACCTGCGCGTGAGAGGCTCAAAAGCGACGGAGCAGTAAGGTCGCCCTTGAAGGGCGCATCAAATGCTGCGTCACCTCAACGAACCAAGCGCTGAACTAGCGTGCAAGCTTCCCGCCGAACCGTGTTTACTATGGGACATTAAGCGGTGACCATATAATTTTATTGATGGAAAGTCGGCAACTAAAATCAGTGCAGGTCGCAACCTGAGTTTCACATACATCCGGTACGGAAGTCTGAAAAGGCAATTTTTTTCCATGTTGGAGGGCTTAGAAACAGTGTTTTTAATGAGCATGGTGTATTAACACTGAGGTTCCGACCTTGTCTGAAGTTTGTTTTCTTTTCGTACGTTGACACAATGGGCACACGTGGAATATATTCGTAGAAAAAACCTGTTTACGAACACGTTGCAACGCATTTGAAGCGTGAGGTAGGCGGCCGCCTTAAGAACTAAAGTAGACAGCAGATGCTCATTAGCTACTTGCTGTTAAAGTGATATAGGTTTGTATTAGTAACAGTTTTGTTATTGGCTCAGAAACTTTCAGGAGGTGTAAAATAAGTCAAAAGGCCAATTGCAAAGTGACGCAAACATACAGTTGTCGAAATTCTAGCTTGTGCCAAAATGTAAACACGAGTTTTTAAAGTCTCTACTCATAAGTATTTTAGTAGGCTACGCTTATAACCATGTTTCTCACATTCACATTAAATTCCAAAGAGAATATATTATGTGCTAAAAGACGTTTAAAATAAATCTCTTTACTACGTAGCGCTTAATTTATAGATACTTAGTGTTAGCCAATTTTCGCGAAAATATTTCTACAAAGACAGGGCTTTAATAACTCACACATGAAGATACGCAGGTCTTCTTTCATTATTGACACCTTGTTTTTTTGCAAAGAGGCGTTTACGTTTTGACTGAGCCAATCGGAGCACAGTTACTACAACATTTAACATCTATGATTTGAAGATAGGACGCCTAGACCAAATATCTGTAACTATCCAGTCACTGAAGTGGATACGAGCCGGAGTGTTTTCAAATACTCATTCGTGGAATCTTTCCGTGTATTTCAGGAGTACTTATAGAAACCTCACAATTTTGTGAATTGTTTTCGGGACATGCAAGGGTCCAAAGAGCTGTAACTTTGTTCACATTTGTAAAAGGCTAATTGACACATTCTGGAGTGTTCTGAGCCAATAATAAAAAAATAGCGAATCTCGGATCCGATCGTGGTATACCACTGTGCCTGCCCGAAGCCAACGATTAGCTGTCATCTGCTTGAGTATACACATATCTATGGAGTCTTGCCTGCAGGTCAGTAAGCCCACAACTTTCCTAGTATGCATTTAACATAAGAATTGCTCATTATTTGTCAACAGAATAGCTACCAAGTTGAATATAAAAATAATTTTTACTTCACCTCAAGACGGGAACAGATGTCAGCTCCCGAAACGTCGTGAAAAGTCGGCCGTAGAAGAACAGGTCTGGACACTCGCCTGGATATTTGACCCCCTTGTTGTTTGGATGTAGTTCACCAAGTTACCGAGAATATTGTGTTTTATTGGCGCTGATGTTACGGCGGTCGGATTAAACTCCGCCCACTTCCTTTCTGCTAAGATAAACAATTGATCAAAACGTATTTTTTTTATCAATTTATGAAATACTTCCTTTGCTCACAAATTTAAGAAAAGGCTCAAGAAATCTTTATTTACTTTATAAATTTAACAATGGAAAAAAGTGGACGGAGTTTGAGTCTGACCACCCGGAAAACAGCGCCAAAAAGTACGACATTCTCGGTAACTTGACGAACTGCAGCCAAACAACAAGGGGGTCAAGCAAAATACAATACATTGTTAGATAGGCGAGTGTCCAGACCTGTTCTTCTACGACCGTGGTCTTGACTAACCCGCGATCCACGTGAAGTATAAAGGGCATAACCACTAGCACATTTTATGTTATATATTGTAATCATCCTACCAATACAGTATTCCTTCTAAGCATGTGTATACACAGCACTAACCATGGAGTCTAAAATTATGACAGCAATAAAAAAAACTACTCACGACCCTCCATGTTATCCAAAACTAACATCTGTGCTGTCTTAATTGTGGTGTCCTGAGCCTTAATGATTTTTTATTTCGTATTTCTACTTTTATTTTCGGATGTTCCTTTATTTTACTTTATATGTTGTTGACTAATTCCTTATGGAATATTTCATGTTCTGTTGTTTTAGTTTATGGATGTGTTGACTACGGTCGAACTTGGCTTGTTTTCTCATTTTTTCGTTTTTCGTTTGAATTTTCTTAGTGTCATTCTAAGATTTCTGGGACGAAATAATATAGCAATGGCGTATGTCCACAATAGTGTAGTAGGTTATTCTATTCAATTGCAAGAAACATTTAAAGACATTATAAAAATACATATTGCTGTATTTTGGTTGAATGCGGACGTGTACACGAAAACAAAAAGTTGTGAAAAGTTCCCATCGATGTTTAGTTGATCATGTTTACACTTTACATTCTTAAAGCAAAGTGCAGGTTCATCGACCTACTGGCTAGACTCCACAGTCCTGTAAACTTTGTCTTCAGTTACGAGTTAATTGGCTGCTACTCCAGTGAGTTGTCAGTTGCTCATTTGAAAAGCTAGCGCGGGAGTCAATGAGTGTTTTCATGCAGGTCTGCTACTGTGTCACAGTATTCAAATGAGAATTGTTACCAGTACGAAGGTCCACGATTTTGTCGCGAAAATATTTTTGCCCCACTTTGTTTCAGTGTCTCACGTGCACATCGGCAGTTCTGTTTCAAGATTATTGGCAGCGTGTCTATGTTCAGACTTTTTTCTCATTTGACTGCACCAATCAGAATAAGATTATTGTGAGTCTGTACGTCTATAATTTGCCAAGGACAGTGAGAGTAAAATCATCCAACCACAGACGATGTAGCAGAGCTGCAGGTGTGCACATGACGCATCGAAACTAAATGTTGCAAAAATTTTTTCGCCATAAAATCGTGGCTCTACCAATACCACACAACCGTAAAAGTAATTAATGTATAAATTAATTTGAAATCTAACGTTTTCCTAAATGAATCCGCGACATTTCTTGATCTCTGACTATAGATAGGGCAATGAACTTAAAGATAAAATAATTTTGCCGCAGTTTGTTTCAGTGCCGTACGTAAACATCTGCAATTCTGAATCGTAGTCAGTGATTGGTCGTTTTAGCTCTCACGTGTCTTGGGGTTCTACCAGCAAATCACAGACGTGTAATGTTGCAGTAACCTTACAGTGATTGGCACAGTCAAATGAGAGACGTCGCTTCACAAAGGGACGACGCTGCCAATAACCATGCAGATGTGCACGTAAGGCACTGGAACAAACTAGGGCAAAATTCTTTTCGCGACAAGTTCATGGCTCGACCCGTAAGTAGCAGTCAAATTTTACTGAAGTTAAACTAAATATAGTATACAGTGATGGTCGGACACTGGTCCGACCCGGGACCTCTAGAATATGAAGTCCAGAGTTAACTCACCCGTCCACTGTTCGACACTGTTGACGGCGGCAGCCCGCGCCGAGGCGACGACGCCGAAGAGGACGACCACACACCAGCTCGGCGTCCACATGTCTGGCACATGCTACCCCCGGCGTTGGTGACCGCAGACTGCTCAGCCTCCGCACCTGGGTAGTGGGGGGAGCGACTGTGTTCTGCACCGTTTTACATAACCCCCCACTCTCACTCCTGCCCGCGACCTCCCCTCCCCTTCCACAAGCAAACCAGAGGTAGCGAGCGGGCAAGGTCGCCGCTGCCTCACGTTCCCAGCCAACTGGAAGAAGGTTGCTTCAGCGGGCAACGTGATTGTCCGCGCCCATTTTCTTTGTTTGCCGCCGACTCTCGGCGCTATTTGACGCGACGTACTTGTAGCCTGATAGGCGATAGCGAGGGACCCTTGATTTTCGCGAAAAGGTTTTTGCACAATTTTTTAGTGGTTGCTGGTAGCGTGTCTTTGTAGAGATGTCACATGTTTGACTGTGCCAATCAGAAAACATTACTGTATTGCCACACGTCTGTGATTTGCAAGTATAACCACAATACGCTGAGAGTTAAAACATCCAACTGTTGACCACGAAGCAGAGCTGCCAGTATGTACATACGGCAATGAAACAAAGACATGCATAAAACACTTTCCGCGAAATCAAGGATCTCTAATTATAACCAGAGATGACTGTTTGCTGGGTTTGCAACGTATGTTTAGCTTATAAAAAACTCACTGGCTTGTACGTGGAGCTGTTACCTTTTTTGACTGAGCCAATAAGAATTCCGCAAATGTAATATTAGATGCCTGTTGCATACAACTACGGAATGTCAGGCGTGTATCAGCGAATCATTAATGTTGCGAGAAACTACTGCGTTTATCAAGGGAATGTTGGCACAAACAATTTTTGCGATATACAATAATCTCTAATTATAACGATACATACGGCGTTCCAACTACGCAGTAGCAAGTCGCAGTACTGAATTCCTGCTTTGGTTATAAATCTTCGAGAGAAGCACTTTTTTTACAGTGATGTTACCGTAACTTTGTTTAATTAGTTAGGTCGTAATATTGTCATTGGCAACTCTAATACCAGGAATATTCGAGTAAAATATGTGATAATAAAGACTGCACTGGGGTAGACGAGTAAGTTTTATAAATTGACCATATTTCGTACACTTTTTTTTTCTCACCAGAATTATGTTTCCAGTATGCACCAAAATATTTTTTAGTGGCAGAATTCATCTGAGACTACTTTTCCCTTGCATAAAATATTTTTCGAATAGACCTATTTAGTTTCTGCGTAATTAAATATTAAAGAAACATTACGATTGTTGTGGAGTACGATAACGAAACCATTATCAGGATTGTATGTAAATATTTCCGTAAATAAGGCGACGTTTATAACATATATTTTTATTTGAAGCTGTTACTTAGTTTCCGCAAAAATAACATTACCTAAGTATGTCTTATACTGAGTGAAGAAATGGCAATTTACTAGTATGTGTTAAATTTTCTGTAAACAATATGGGGTATTTGATTTGTACACCAATATAATTACAATATTTTGCTTATTGGTGTCCCTCTGCAAACACTAGGCGATGAAAAAAATTCATCCGAGCAAGATGTGGTCGCTGTCTTTTATCTTTGAACATTATTTTTGAAACATAGGCCCAGACGTAGTGCTTTTTACACTTCAACTGTGGCTCTATGGAAATAATTTGTTTTAAGCTTAATATAATTATGTAAGCATTATTTCTGTTAATTATAAAGACTTAACGTCTTTGTGCACATTCGTAAGTGAAAACTGATCACGTGAAAAAAGTAAATATTTTTACCAAATGCGTGTTGTAAATAATAACTCACAGTAAATATTACATACCTGTGTCAATAGCAGCAGAATTGTTTGTGACCATTAGTATTAACACTAAAAAAAGTCTTTGTTTTTTCCTATACAAAAACATTTTTTTTGCCACAACATTAGATATGTTGCAAAAAATTGTATGTATTTATAGAATATATACAAATGTGTGTATATACTTATATATATAGGCCCTACACATACAGGTGTGCGTGTGTGTGAGGGGTAGCGTAAGTAGCAAATATATAGTAGAGCCGCGTCTTTACTCATATTATACTCATTATTCACAAGAATATTTTGTAACAAATATTTCACTCCAAATTGAATTTCTGAATTCCATTTGAGTATTGCAAGAATGTACTGCATTTTGCACGTGATTTCAGAAAATTGTCTACGGGAAAACTATTCTGACTTAAAACGCTATAAATCAAAGCATATATATGTATATAAGATCTATAGACTATATTGCTACAGCGAAAATTTTGTATGTAATTAGAGGATAGTTATCGCTGAACACATATTCACACACACGTCATTAATTTTTCTTTTAGTATTGCTAACGATATGTGTGTATGTATATATATATATATATGTGTGTGTGTGTGTTTTAATAGGAAACAAAATTTCAGTTAGTAGCAATTACGGAGAGATAATTTGAGAAATTATTACATACCTGCACACAATCAACAGACAAACAATCCCTATGTATGTTTTTACTAATGGTAAGTTTACTTTTCACAGCAAACAAAAACATTAACTAGAGACAAGCATGGTAGTGTCCCTCAAAATAAAATAATTTTTGAGGAAATCTTGTAAAACGTATACCATTGCGTTGGAAAACAGTTTTTTTTAAAAGTATGTCATTTAAAATATATTTTAATTGAAAGTAACGATCAACAGTTTTGCGATACTGGTAATCTTGATTTCCTTATTATCCTGCATAAATTTGTGACGACGGTAATAATTTAATAGTTCTGATTAACTTTTTTTAGTGATATAAGTTAAACAATATGAAAATGCACAGTAGCCTATATTTTCTGAGGAATACTGACTCCTTGCTTTGTTTGGTGGTTAAAAACCTGAAACATACAAGTACGAATAACTGAAATTAAAATTTCTCATAGGGCTACGCCATTTACCATTAAGTTTACCTTTCTTGTTCTGACAAGTCAATAGTGTACAGGCCTAATAGTATTTTATGTGCAGAAGATGCAAGAGTCTATTTATCAAAGTTCTGTTTAATGAAAGGGCAAATGAATTTAGTGCATTTTAGTTTCACTACACCATGTAAGAACATTTATTAAATTAAACAAAGAGAATACAAAAAATGTTCGGAATGGGGAAAAAATGGTTTATTTAGCAAAACAAATTTAGTATAGCACAACCAAATTAATTATTTCTCTAAGCTCGTATTTTGCTGCTCAGAAACAAAACTTTTTTGTTCTCCTTGTTTAAGTTGCACCAACATGTTCGGTTTCATTGACTATATATATATATATATATATATATATATATATATATATATATATATATATATGTGTGTGTGTGTGTGTGTTTAAATATACGTAAAGTTTTCTTTTGACGTATTGAAATACCATGAAGGACTGCTACTGACGTTTGGAAACAAATAGTTTGTCCTTGTTTAAAGTTGTGTTACCACCTATAATGACCCCGCTGTGCCCGAGACGTTAATGAAGTGAAGAAATTTTGGTCAACAATCAACATCTAGGTGTTAAGCGTTGGTGAAGTGTGATATGTATGGAGCAGCACGGAGTGAAGGACGGCGGAAACGGGAGATCCCCGAGAAAATCTTCCGACCAGTGGTATCGTCCGCCACGATTCCCACATGTGATATCGGGGACCGACCCCACCGGGAAACGAGTTATAATAAATACTTCCCACATGAAGAGCTGTTAACAAGCGGAATAAAGTTAAAACTAAATATATTTCTTTGCTACTGACCTTGTGTAAGCCAACTATTATTCAAAGTGACGAGTAGCGACCAGCAAATTTCACGTTACTATCTGACATCAGACTTGACTCCCGATTACTATGTCCTCATTAGACAACTACTGTTGGCCGACAGTTTACGTGGCGCGCTTGAAGGTCTTTTTTCAACCATGATATAAGGCCACCTGTAAAATACTATCCTGTAATGCAGGGACATAAAGATAAGATGTCAAGGAGCTTCTAACGTCACGTAGTATGTTCGGGAAAATATAAGCCAGTGGCGTATCCAGGATTTGTAAAAGGAAGGAAAAAAAAAAGGAAGGGGGGGGGGGAATTTTAACCTGAAAAAAATGTAATTAGAGACTATGGTTTCCGCAGGAAAACGTAACTGTTCGCTGGGTTTCAACGTACGTTCAGCTTAACAATAGATAGTGGCTTTCGTTTGCACGTGGATCTGTTGCCCGATTTGACTGAGCCATTAAGAAGCCCATTATGGTAATATTTGATGCCTGATATTGGTCTGCAGAGATCTACGTTGTGTCAGACGTATATCATCCAATCATACATGTTGAAATATACCACAGAGTTTTCAAGGGTATGTTGGCACAATATGACATCATCTCTAGATACGGTCATTTATTTCGCAATGGAGTATGTCCATACAAACAAATCCAGTCATGCACCCTCATTGCACAGTTCTTTCAAAGATCATCTCTAGATATAATGAACACCGATGACAATTTTAAAGCAGGGGATCCGGGAATCCTCACCCAGATTAAATTGGATTTAAAGGTGCAACATAGTGCTATTTTAGTAGTTTTCGTCACGAAACATTGAATATTCTACAAGAAAAATATTTCTAATTGGTTAGTGATTATTTTCAAAGCTACGAGGGTCAAAAAGGAGGGGAACATAAGCTCTATCTCGCCCTCGCTTCCCCCTTGTCTTTCGCCAATTAATAACGCGACATTTTAATGTATCTAATGATAAGATCAGAAATCGAACCCACGACCTTCAGAATGCGAACCAAGCATGCCAACCTCACGGACAGGGAGCAGAACTGCCGTGTTGACAACCAGACAACGACTTCCCACGACACGCAGGGTTGCATCACTCGCTCCGTACCAGAGCCTGAGAAGCGGTGCAAATGAAAGTGTGCTGCGGATATTCACAGCGATAATCACAAGAGTTGTTCCACTTCTCGGGAGCGCTGCCCGTGTTGATGTGTTCCTCCGAGTCGACCACCGCCCCTGGACCACCGCGGCGCGAATCAAGACAAAGCGCGTGGGAGGGAACGCTGACACGAGTCGTGACGTCAGCGCGGATCGGAAGCCCGTGCGAAACCGCGCCGCGAGCTGTTCGCTTCGCACGGACGTGCACGCATTGTGCCCCGCCTCGTGGTCGTGGGACTGAGCAATGTTTGAGGAGCGAGTCACCCTAGTGGTAATAGTATTCTTTCTCTTGGTGACGTGTTGTCGGCTTTACCACGTCTACCTTACCGCGTATGTCCGTCAATCTATTTATCCACTATCAGCGCGAGTCACGACTAGAGCCCCGGCCTGTGGTGAGAACATATTTGCACTATTTGTAAAGATGATGGTTAGAGATGTTGGTTTATCGCAGGAAAACCTGACTGCTTACTAGGTTCCAACGCACGCTCAATTTAGCAATTTTCGTTTGTACGTGAAGCTCTTACCCTGTTTGACTGTGCCAGTAAGAATCCCGCTATTGTGATATTTGATGTGCCTGATACTGGTCTGCAGACAGCCACGTTGTGTCAGAAGTACAGTACCCAATGACTAGAGATGTTGGTTTATCGCGGGAAAACTTGACTATTTGCTAGACTTCAACATACGCTCAGCTTATGAAAAGATAACTGGCTTTCGCTTGTACGTGGAGCTGTTGCCCCAATTTGACTAAGCCAATAAGAATCCCGCTGTTGTAATATTTGATGCCTGTTATTGGTCTGCAGACAGCTACGGTGTGTCAGTGGTTTCAAGGCTATGTT